>JACXGJ010010010.1:0-22902 GCA_016801105.1 Esox niger | reverse complement strand
CTTCTTAATTTATTGTGTTATTAAATGTATAACCTGCTATATTTTACCAATTGTAATGAAAGTTCTGGTGCTATCAGAGGAATAACCTCTGTGTAAACTGTTTTTGATTTTATTGCATTATTTCTATTTTCACTGTAAAGCACATTGAATTGCTTCTATGTATGAATTGTGCTATATAAATAAACTTGCTTGCTTGCTATAGACTTGTAATGAAGTGCTCCCCGGTGTGTATTAAAGGAATAGTCCTTACTGACAAATAGAATCATGTTTGAAGCTATGAAAAGGCAATAAAATAGTTGGGTGTATTCTGTATTTTTAAACAAAAGTTAAAAGTTTATTAAAAGCACAGTGCAGTCAGAGAAGGAATACTTTTGTATGTCTTTATTTTTGTGTAAGTGGTTTGAGAACAAATTTGCCTAAAACGTTGCCAGTTTATTGATGTCACAAATGTAATGTGATAAAAATACATTCATGACTAAGGAACGCTTTAAAGTGTCATTTCAGATAATCAGGGCAGGTTTATAAAAAGGTAATTGAATGTAATTGAATTTCAAAGCCCAAAGAATCCTTAGTTATTTTCCAAGCTATTTTCATGAAAAAAATCATATGATTATTTAAGTGATTAAACAGTCATGACCAAAACATTTAGTTATAGACTGTTTTGGGCCATTAAAAAATATTTTCTAATGTCAGTGAAGTTACAAAGTCCCTAGAAATCATAAGGCAGATCTGCTGCAGTGAAATTTTCACGATAAAAATTAGCTTCAAACATTTAGCTTGCAACCAACAGCAAAACATTTCAATGTAAGATACACAACAATTACAATGTTTTTCCAAATACAGGTGAGAGATGGTGCACACGTTTATAGATATTTCTTGTAGAAGTTCCTTGTGTTTCATTCAAAGAAACTGCATAAACATCCCCAAAGTGCTGAGAATCTCTAATAGATTTACTAGGTGTAAACTGGAGAAACTAATCATAACTGAGACACAAAATTGTATAAGATTCGATCACATAACGCATAGAGCCAATGCAGTCGTCCATTTGATTTTCAACATGACTTTACAACATATTATATATTGTTAAGGAACAAAATGTCCAAGACCTAATTCTATTTATTATAATTTTCTTTCTGACATCGTGAGGCCAAACTTCTGGTTTCTGGTGAACTTTTCTAGACTCATATCATAATACATAATTATACCAATCATTACTCCAAATAAAGATGACATCATAGAAGATAAGAAAAAAATGGAAGTAAGCCTTCAGTTTTCTCTCAGATTGTATCTCTCTGTTGCCACTGCGCTTTGTCCTTGATATTTTTTGTTCACCCTCAGTCATTTTGGTCCACATTCACATTCAAGTCCTATCCCTGAACCTTGTGTTTTCTTCAATCATTCCATCTTTTACTTGCACAATTATTCACTGTCCTTTTCCTCCACTCCACCTACTCTTCTTTAGTCGTCCTGGTTCCTGGTCTCAGATGAGCTGCAACTGGGGTAGTCGCTCTCCAGAGACATGTTACTCCCCAGCCTGCCCATCCGTCGTCGTAACAGGAAGTGCGTCCGTCTCTGCAGCTGTCTCTGCTGCTCTTGCTTCAGCTCCACGTAGGACCGGGAGAATGTGTGGAAGATGGAGGTGACCGGGAACGCCATGAGAAGGATTCCGCTCAGAATACTGCTCAGCGCCACCACCTGACCCGGGATGCTTCGCGGGACCATGTCTCCGTAGCCCACGGTCGTCATGGTTATGACGGCCCACCAGTAGGTGGCGGGGATGCTGCTGAACTCGCGGCCGGCGGCCATCTCGTTCTCGATGAGGTAGAGCAGCGGGGAGAAGAGTGCGATGGCCACGCAGAGGAAGAGGAGGAGCAAACCGAATTCCCGCGTACACCGCCGTGCCGTCAGCCCCAGGGTCTGCAGACCCAAGGAGTGTCGGGCCAAACGCATTACGTACAGAATCCTCAGGGCTCGGAGGATCCGGAGCACCAGGCCCACCTTGTCCAGGTAACTGCTGCCAGAGCCGATCTTCTTCTGGCCCTGGTAGCTGTCCACCACCAGGGTGATGTAGTAAGGCAGTATTGCCACCACGTCGATGAGGTTCAGTGGGCGTCTCAGAAAGGCCAGTTTGTCCCGGTCCTGGATAAAGCGCAGGGTGAACTCCAGGGAGAACCAGCCCACGCACACTGTCTCCACGATGAAGATGTTGTAGCACATCTGGGAGCACTTGCCCTGGAAGAATCAGGAGACACTGTTTAGTACCGGCTCGTTCACATCCAACACGTTGTTTACCATTGATCCCTTAAGGCCGAAGGCTGTTTACTTATTGACTCAATCTGAATTTACAGTTACACTGTGGCTCAACCGCTACAGTGTCGGAGATTGCAGACTCTGAAGACATTTCTAACAAATTGATGGCAGTTGTACCTAACAGCATTCATATATATTTGTTTTTATTCACCCTGTATGGCTGTTGGATCTCCATTAAAAAACAGACATTTCAGAATGTGTTTTTGATGTAAAATCTCTGGGAGGAAAGCAAATCCACATTCATTTCAGTGAGGAAAGAAAGACTTCTGGCTGAAGAGATGTGATTGGGTTGTCTGGCAAAGGGCGATGAATACTTATGTATCAAATCCATTCTGGACTTTTTATTGTTTCAAGGATGTGGTCAGACACTAGAGAGAGCTATTGTGCTGCTGAAAATTAAAGGGATATTATTGGGGTAATCCAAAAGATATTCTTGAAGCCTCAAATTATTGATTGCATAGCTTTACATGAACAGGCTTAATTTATCAAAAGCCACAGTGAAGAGTTGTAAGTTTACAGATGTTGATTTATTCAGATAGCCAAAACCAAAAAAATATACTTATATAACTTTTAACACTGGATAAAGCTCTCCAAAAATGATATTGACATTTTAAATGTTTATTTAAAACAACGTTTCAGTTACAAATAATAATTTGTTAAACTATTGAAAGCACACACAGTAAAATTGGTCTTTGAGTCGATTCTACAACCCAGTTTCCAAAAAAGTTAAAATGCAAATAAAAAGAAAATGCATTGATAAAATGCAATAATTTATCCCTACATTTAATTGAAAATATTACGAAGACAACTTATCAAATGTTGAAACTGAGAAATTGGTTTTGGAGAAGTTTATGCCCATTTTGAATTTGATGCCAGTTACACGCGTCAAGGTAGGAAATAACATATCTCAGTAAATTATTGGTAATACTTCATATGATGAAGTCATCCTAACTGTGTTAAGACATGTAATAACCGCTAACATTACTTGTCATTCACCTGTATTAATATTTTGATAACACTATCTTGACACATATATCTATCTACTTGATGTGACATATTTGTTCATTTATGACACTAAATTAACATGACAAAACCCACTCAACTTCCAATACAAACGTCGGCCAAAACCACGACAAGGGGTCACTAAAGATCAACAAAGCAAGGCAACTCCAGAAACCTGGACAGTGTTGACCAATTGAACCATCCTCTGTGGAACCCCTGGGCTTCTTCATAAGGAGCATTTGAACTTTGGTCTTGCAATGACGCAGCTAACTGTGAGATAGTGAGTTGACTGCTGTGCCATTCAGCCTCCCTCCCAATTTTACAATATGTTCCATAATGGTTACAGTTAGATAACTGAGGCAAAAATTAATTGATTTTACTGAACTCACAATGCAACTCGAAAATTGCAATTTGTGTGTGTGTGTGTGTTTGTGGGGGCATGTGTGTGATTGAGCAACTCTAATTTCCAATCAATTTTACTGTTTTCAGGCTACAGAAGCCAGGAAATCACCAAAGGGAAGAGTAATGTATGAAACTGAAAGTCCCAAGCTGTTTTTCAGGGCTGCTATAAAGCCCCTCTGTGGGAAAATAGTTTGAAGGCTTTCTAGAGGAGAAAGATGGATTAAAACCGTTGATCTTTATATTTAGGCAATTTACACATTTATTGAAATGTAGGTAACCTGTATGTTTGATGTGGTCAATGATTACATATTGTGATGAAGGCTATTCTGGACTCCAATGGAAATGATTGTTCTTTGATACTTTCATGTGTTATCCTCTCGGTCAAGTCATGGAAATATGTGTATTTCTGTAATGGCTATTTGTCAGCAACAGTGTGATATTCTGCAATTCCCATGTGAAACTAGAGTTTGCCCTGTGCTGAGGCCTCCTACCTGCTCCTCCTCTTCTCTCATGGCCGGCATGGTACTGATGGACAGGTTGACGGCCGTGATGGTGACAAACAGCACTGACAGGCAGGCAAAGATCTTCCCAGGTAGGCCGGAGTGAGGCTTCTCCACCATGTCCCGGAGCTTGTTCATACAATGTCCCATCCTGGTCTCCGTAGCCAGGGGAACATGACAGCGCCGGGGCCCGCTGCTCGGGTCCATCATCAGGTCCTCCTCTTCGTCCTCCTCCGCAGCCCGCTCCAGATCATCACACTCCTCCACCCGCTGGATGAGGCGGCGACGGCAGCACCATTCCAGGTTCTCCTCGGGCACCCCCCAGTAGAGCAACTCCTCCCTGAAGGAGAGGGCACACATCTCCCTCAGGGAGCGCAGCTTTCCGGCGCGCAGGAAGGTCAGGATGGTGCGGAAGGCGCAGGGCGAACGGTCGAAGAAGTACTCGTTGTGAGCGACGTCGTAGTCGTCGCAGACGCGCATGATCTCGTCGAAGCTGCTGCAGAGGCGGAGCTGGCCCAGTCGGGAAAGGGGGAAGTCCTCCAAGGTGGTCCAGGGTAGCTGGTAACGCAACCCGCCCACGTTGATGATGGCATGGAGTTTACGGGCAGCGGAGAGCGAGGCGCTGTGGAGGATTTCCGGGTCCTCTGGGAGGAGCTGGGCTCGTTTATAGTAGGCCCCCTTGAGGGCCTCCTGCTCTGAGAGCGGTGGGGGTTGAGGCAGGAGGAGGAGGGAGCCGTCGGAGGCACAGCTCAGGGCACTGTAGTCGTAGTCAGAGCCATCTCCTGCCAGCAGAGTCATCTTTATCTGTATAGCACCTCCACACAGACTGACGCCAGTGCTCACATGCCTGTGGTCGACAGCTCACAGACAGATCGTTACCTTCAGGAAGGACACACAAAAATCTATCATCTTTCATGCAAAGGGTAGACGTCCTCCTGGGTGCAGTACCCTAAACTGTAAATCAAATGAACAACTGGATCATCGGGGGGCAGATTAAAGATCATCATACAAGTAAACCAGAAAACGTACTTATGACAACTGATTCTGAGACTCTGCCACTGCTCTCACAGAAGACGCAATACAGGTACAGACTTGTTTATCCAAGTTCAAAGTGCAAATGGGTAATTTTTTAGCCCTGTAATGATACCCTTTTCTTGATTGTCACTAGCTTCCACATTTTTTTATATAAACAGCACCCACCCGAAGCTTAACTTGCTGTTGCAAAATGTAGCTTTCCTTGAGGAAGATTCACTTCCTCTTTCTGAAATTGCACCTTTGTACCTAACAGTTTTATTATTTCATAGTTCTAGAGAAATCTGTAAAGGGGTGCTTTTTGACCACATGGAATCAATGGCGTATACAAACTACCAGAGAGGCGAGGTGACAGGATGACAGGATAAATTCTCAGTACAGTTTGTTTAAAATACTCTGCCTGCCAGGACCACAACTCCCATTTTTAGGATGGAGACATCAGGATATCATGATTATATTAAGATCTCTGCTGCCACGAGCGTTCAGGCAGCTCTGCTGTGTTTGGTGTTGAGCCAGAGGCAAAGCAAAATTCCAGTGTGGTGAGATAATTGATGACTGTATAAAGATGTTACAGGTGCCTGTTATTGCCAAGAACTCTCCTTAAGCTACACCCAGATGGGAGGAGTTGGGCCTGATGTTGGTCATGCACTATGAAACGTTTTTGCATACATGCCGCTCAGTTCACAATCCGCCTGTGGGGATTCTGTTTTTGTTATGCTAATATACAGTAAGAAACTTGATATGAATTAATATGTCTGACTTAATAAGCTAATCATATTTGACTGGTTAACAGGAAAAGAACAAGTCCAAGGCAGTTCTCAACAGAACACATTTAACTTGAGATGGGTATAGTTAACCTGAATTCAGTTAATGTGAGACCTTGGAATATAAAAACACTCATTTGACATGATGTATCTGGTGAACATCCTCCTGAGAACAGTAAGTTATTGCAGTATATTTGGTCTAGGTTTATATAAATATATTCGAGTGGCACTTTTGTTTTATTTGCTATATTTACAGTCTGCAAACGTTGAAGTCTGCTCGGTTACCCCATGACCAAACACAATGCTTTCTAGGGAAGAATGAAGAGTCCATTCTAAGGAGAGTGAAAGAAAACACCTTCTATGTATGTAGGGCCGTTTCCAAACATAAACACCAGAAGTGGACACCCACAACTTTGGCAATGCAAACGCGATGCTCTTACCAACTGAGCTACACCAGACCCCTACTGAGAATATGAAAGATAGTATGCAAGCTGCCATTTTGAATTGGTTGAGGAGCGGACGTTTTTCTCTCGAGATGTCAGCCAGTTCATTAGCTGACAATTCCATTAGCCACGTTGATTTTCATTGTCCAATTGTTAGACTAGCCAGCTATTTAAACTATGGACAAAGAAAGACGAATAGAAACCCGTTGATTACGAAAACCAACACTTGTCCATTAGATCTAGTAGTAGCCTGAGGCAGTCTTAAAAAGTCAAATAAAAATATCCCTAAACCCAACCGTATCACCTAAATACAGTCTAAATCTGACCTAACACATAACCTAGCCCTAAAACATAACCCTTACCTCTGTTGGATAAATCTAACCATAACTTTAACCCTAAGCTGAAAACAGTTGTTTTTTATATATATTCAGGGCCTATTAAATGTCCTCACTTTGCCAGAGTTGCAATAGGTAAAATGGATAGTAATAAACACAAACTCCCCCAATGTACACAGTACCCAAACATACACCTGTGTGTTCTTGTACAGTCAGATCCAAAATGTTAGTACCTATGATAAAGGAGAAAAAGGACTGTATAAAATAAACTTTGCTAGCTGATTTTCAGATATGTCAAGGTTGCCAAGAACATTGGAACTGACTGTATGTGGGTGTCTGAGTTCCTCCTGGAGTGTACAGAACTATGTGTGTGTTTTGTGTGCCAGCCACTACATCGCCAGATTATCTAGTGTCCACACCCATACTATTTGTGGGTCTTAGAGTGGTTGTGGGGTACTGTCAGGGCCGGGTCCAGGCATAAGCGAAATAAGCGGTCACTTAAGGCCCCCACTGCTAGGGGGCCACTGACTGCTAGGGACCCCCGGAACAATAGGGGAGACGAGGCCCCAAATTAAATTTGCTTAGGACCCCCGAAAGGCTAGTGTGTACTGTTCTTAGGCATGCTCTCATTAGCTCCGCTGCTTTCTCTTTCTTTGTCACCATAGGCTTCCGGACGGCGGCTGAGGACACCCTGGCCCAACACCTCAAATCGGTTGTACAACAAGTCAAGTGAAGATTGCAAATCAGCTACCGTTCAGTAATGAATCAATACAGTTCAGTCATTAAGCAGATGCTCGTATCCAGAGCAATTTAAGATTAAAGGGTTCTTGTGTACCTGAAGTTTGATGTATCGGGTCATTGATCATAGCGTTACCATGGGATACCATTACAATCTGGGGACACTGCCCCAGTTTTGACACATTCCGGGAGAAAAGCCACCCGTGACTCAAATGAGTTACAGTATCTAGTGCATGTTGTGGAGCAAAGACTCAATCAAATGCTTTTAACGTCATTTCACAGCGACTCAACATGCAACAGGACGATGACCTCAAACACTGCCATAGCTACCAAAGTGATTTTCAGGATTATCAGGATGTCACTCATCTGAAACCATTTGAGCATGACATTCACTTGCTGAAGACATGGCAGAGGGCAAATACTGCTGAAAAACAAGCAGGAAGATAAAGATCTCCGAAGAAGACACACCAAATCTGATGATACTCTGAGTTGAAGACTTCAGGCAATAATTCCATGCAAATGATATGTGAACAAGTTCAGTACTACACCTGGCTACTTGTTGGATAAAAGACCCTGAAATAAAAGCTAACAGTTTATGCGTTATTTCCATTGTTTTAACAGAAGTAAAAGCCTATTTACCTTTGGAGTTTGCTGTACAATTATGCTATGCTCTTATGCTATGGAAATATACACATTAGACCTGAAATTCCTCAGACGCAAATTAAATGAAAAAGCTAAACTAATGTAGTGAAACAGACTCTCTCTCGCTCCCGCTCTCTGTCTCTGTCTGTCTTATTACAGCACAATGATTGAGATTTGAACTTCGACTGGCACAATGAGAAAACGAAAATGCTGTGCTAGAAGGAAAACTGTTTTTCTGTATTAAAGGAAAAATGATGTGTTTTGTGAGGAAAAAACTGTCTCAGCATTGGCCTTGAAATTGCACTGTGATTATAAAACAGCAATGCATTGGAAAAGGAGCACTCTGTTTCACCCAGTCTCCTGATGTACCGGCTCCACTGACAGCGATTCGTCACAGAGCATTTATTTCCAACATCGGAACGGTTCTCCTAGCTACAACTATACAACTTTGGGCTCCAGCTGTTTATTCAGTGTCGTCATAGTAATACACTCGCTGACCAGACAGTGTGGGTCTCACACTCAAATCGACCACAGCAGGCTACAACTGGCTACATTAGCGGACAGTTGGCTGGAAAATACAATTCAATAAAGACTCGGTCACATTACATTGGAGCACATCACATCACGCACACATTATGTCTTTACAATGCATGCTCTATTCACACTCTGCTTTCACTAGTTGTTGGACAAGTGTACAGTCTGTAGTGCGTGGAGGATCCTGCAACTATATTGTGACTGGGAGATAAAATATCGCTCACAAAACTAGGTGGAATACTAGGTAGAATATGTGACTTCAAAAGTTGTGCCTCCAACTGTTGGTTGTGCAAGCTAGAGAGGATTTTAACTTAATTCAAAGTTTCAAACGTTTCAGCTCAAGATAATGTCTGGTATTTTGACTATATTTCGCCAGTGTTTACAGAAAAGTGTGTGAATTAAAAGTATTTTCAGTTAATCATATTTAATAATAATAATGTTAATGCATTATATTTATATAGTGCTTTTCAAGGACACAAAAGACCTGGGCCATCAGACCTGGGCCCTAGTCTCAGGGTCACGGATTGTTTTGGGGAGAGAGTTTCAGAGACGAGGAGCAACCCTTGAAAAAGACCTGCATATATTTCATGGCATTTAGAAAGGAGTCTGTTTTTCCAGATCTTCCAGATGTTATTCTTCTTTCAGAATATTTGAAGTTATGTTTGCATGTTCTGCATAGTGAGGATGGCATTCGTTTACTTTTGCTGAAGCAACTCTGGACATCTTGTGTGTTGAAATACCGATATAGAAACTTCTCATTTAAGTTTCAGGCTTACAAAGTTTGAAGTAGATATTGAAATTGTAAAGATTTCATGCTCAAAAATCTTTTAACATCGACTTTAAACTTTGTAACATAACCATTGTTTCCTCTTGAAAGTAATAACACACACTATCACATTTAATTATTCTCTTCAGTTGCTCTATCGTGTCTGATTTCCCAATGTAACTCATATCAAATGTTTGTCTAATAGATGTAATATTAAAATGCTCTTTTTGCTAATCAATAATCCTGACACATTATCCTGGGGTCTGATTACGTAAGAGGTGACATTATGAAATATGTCATTGTCAGAGTGAATAATGGTTGTTGCCAGGCACAAACAACGTATTCAATAAAGCCAAAGGGCTACAATGTATCATGTAGGGGAGTCATATAGCTATGATGAACACTGGGTAAAATTACAAATGGACTTTTAACTAAAAAGTGTGGGCTTGGCAAGACTCACTCAGTGCCAAAGGTGAGTTGATTCTGTTGTAATGGGAGTCAAGGTCCACCAATAAACTGCTTCTATTTCAGAATCTCTGCATAACAACACAGAAATTGCTCATCCAGACGGTTAGCCGTGATGTAAACACGGCTAACTGTGATCTGACAGTAAACATCTGCTATCCACTGAAAAGCTGTTTGTCTAATGCTACGAACGATATGTAGCTTTGCTAGACAATATGGTGGATACAGCGTATTTACAGTACATCGTATCACTTCAGGCATTTAGTACACACTCCCATCCAAACAGTCTTGCAGTAGTGAGTGCCGACAGTGCATTCCCGGTGGAACTCAAACCCCTGGCGTTATAAGCACCATGCCCATAACAACTGATACGTCAGAACCTCATGGGCCGGACTGGTTGCATGTGGCGCCTGAGGTGCAACATATGCATGCGCTGAACACGTTTTTTAATAACACAGTCAGTACTGTACGCAGCTGCACTGATTTTTCAACAACAACAAAAAAAGAATCCCGTGTTGTTGTGTGTGAAATGACGACCAATCGCACGAACACATTTTGTGGCTATAAAAACGACACGCATTTATGACTCCAGAGAGTTCACGTTTTATAATATCAACGGATTTTTTGGTGCCATTATGATACTACTGTTATTAAAATACCGTTCCTGTGATTGTGAGTGTAATTTCCTTGGTAACATAAAAGCGAGCAGAAATAACCACAATGAAAATAAAAATGTATTCAAATTCAAGAGCTTTGTGGTTATTCATATGCATCCATGAGACCAACCACAAAGGAAAACAATTTACTCCATCAGTGGCTCTGAGGACCTAGTGGCTTGTGTCCAAACGAATTACATCAATTATTGTGATTAAGGAGAAGTAGTCGCAAATTGTCAGAAATTAATGTCAGAGCCCCGGCGTCTTCAGCTACCAATCACTGGGTGAGAAAGGGGCCTGGGGGGTCTAAAAATGGATACATGGGAGTGTGTGGCGGTCAGTGAATGGTGATTAGGCACCTGCACTGTCAGCCACTCTGCACCATTGATTACAGTTGGCCTTCTCTGTTTCCCGCCTGTCACATTAGAGTGAACCACCCCAAGCCAAGCCAGAGATTTTGGAGTACGTTGACATTCTCCTGTTCCTCTCTGACAAAGCTTCTCTTTAACATTTAGCCTGTTTTGGTTTCCGATGGGAGCAATAAACAGCCTCACTCACAGAAGGATGTAATATTTGAGATTGGGTGAGGATAGACACTTTGGTCGCAATGATCTGCATCTTGAGTCATCTGAAGAGCTTGAAAAAGAACATATAGGCCACTGCTGCGATTCTCAATAGCATTCTGTATCTTGATGGAATACTCAAAACCTATTACAAGAGGCTTGTCAAATAGACAATTTTAGCTTCAGCACACTGTGTTCCAGTCTTATCTAAATTACATTTAAATTCTAAATATCTAGTAATCCAATGAGAAGGACAAATTAGATATTAACCTGATAAAAATGCTTTTCTCTCAGTTTTGTGATTTCCAATTGTGATATCCATCACAACTCCCGGGAAACACGGAACAGTTGATGTCGAGGTATGTGTATTCCAAGGCACGTGCTGTTCTAGTTCGTATTGCTTACTCAATCAGAAGGTCTAAACTGTAATCCTTACTTGCCAGAAAGAACACTCTCTCCTGCCTTCAACCAAGCTGCTAGAGTGTGACAAAACAAGGCATTTATTTTATTAACCCCTCAAACTTGAGTGGTGCTGGATAATTGCACCACCCCCTGCTAGGCTAATCCGCAACCAGGAGTTGAACCCTTGTTTCTAACTTTGAGGAAGAGACTTCACCAGAGACACCAGTTTGCCTAATTAAAACATTTTTTATACCAACAGCTTTTTTGGCCAAAGTCTGAAGATTGGGCCAGAAACAGAAAGATCACTAGTTTGTATATCCAAGCTAAAAAAAATATGTTTGTTGTGCCCACTGGGATAAGTGTCCGCTGAATGACTCAAATGTATACGAAAACATATTTACTACATACCATCTAAATTGCACAACAAAAAAGCTATTCACTTTAACAAGAATTTCAGGGTAACATTTCGATTCCAATAACATTTTAATATATGTAGTAAATACACTATTCCACGGTGGGAATGCATTGGCCGAAAGAGCTTGGCAATAGGCAAAACACATGAGCACAGAGACTTGACCTCACCAAGAAATGTTCTGATGGGGTCTAGGGTCTGCCAACTGTCATTTGGCATGATGAAAATTGTAAAGAAATGTCAAGTGTGCATTGGTGAGGAATATCATGTCATACCATTTTCCATCTAGCTAAGGGGTTTTATGCCCCAATAAGTATATAGTAAGTTTGACAGTCATGAACAATAGTATGATTTGATCGTAGAACTTGTCACCACCGAAGAGACAATAACACACTTGGCCATGGAAAATACAGTATTCACACTGCTTTGATCCACGGGAAGTGTTTTTTCAAGAAAGCCTAAACTTCACATAATTAGAAAAAATATTCCAGTTCCAAAATATCATTAATTGCATCCACCTGGTGTCCCGGGTCTAAATAAGCCCCTGATTAGAAGGTTGAAAAATTTGTGTTTGAGAGCTGTAGGTTATACATGTTTTTCTCCCTGGCACCCTTCGTTTACTTTTGGGGTTTAGCTGATCAGTTTGTCCTATGCTTTTCTCCAGCACCGTTGGAGTAGTGTATTAGAACTCCGCTGTTCCTTCAGATACTTTCTTGGGGGAGAATGGTATCGCCCAGGGATCTCTGAGGAGGAGATAAATCAACACAGAGCCAGATATATGTCTCCCTCCACCAGATTGGCTGAGGTCTGGCTCAGTCGATGTGCCTCTCCGTGTGGCGTTATGCCGTGCTATCTATCGCAGCTTTGCCACAGGGTATGTTCTCTCCAGATTGCTCATGACTCACTAGCTTGGGCTGAGATTTTTCTGTCTGCAGCATCTTCAACGATGCCTGAAGAAACCTATTTAAGCTGTTTTAAAAAGCACCACCAGATTATGCAGATACATTTTAGCATCATCTGCGGCTCAGCATTGGACTCAAACTACTTCGGAAAATAAACGAGGTACTTTCTTTAAGTGTCTCCTCGAGGTTGTTACTACGAATCCCAGCCTTGTAATGTAACAAATATGAAGTTGAACTGCAATTACCCTTATTTGGTGATATTTTTTTTAGTTTAGGTCACATGCTGAATAAAAATTTTTTTTGCGTTTTTGAACTCACCGGGTTGGTAATGAGTACAGGGTGTTTGGTTTGGAGTCTCTGAAACATTTGTTTTTTAATCTAGAGACGTCTCCTATACATGGAGGAATTGATTTCCTATTTTACCAAAGCTGTGGCTACATGGCACAAAATAATTTGTTGTGCAAGTATACAACTCAAGATAACACCAAATATATATGAAATCTGTTTCACATTCTTCTCTAATGACCATAAACATGGTTTCTGTTTTTACTTTAGAAACTCAATCTCACCTTTTGGTCTCAAGTGGGTAGCATTACATTAAATTTACTTTCGACCACAGAGATACTGATTCCTGTTTGTTTCTGACTGTCTCTCTGTCTTTCCCCCTCTCTTCCTCTCTTGCTCTCTGTCTTTTTCCCTGTCTCTCTTTTAAAATGTTTATTTTTTTCATGCAGGCAAGAATCAACGCCTGGAGCGAACCTTACATCATAAGGCTTATGCTTTCAGAAACTCTGTAGAGTAGAAAAAAAGAATGTTTCTGATGCAAGTGGGTGGATTCCATAAATACTGAATACATTGGAACAAAAAAATCCCCAGAGTATCAATTGCATTGGGGCGATTCCAGCATTGTGGACATTAGGTGTGCACACAATATAATAATTGTAAGCCTAACAGAATGGAAAAACCATAATAGAATCAAAATAAAACTATTTATTTGGGTGTCCATAGTACCCCATGCTACAATGTAATTGGAATGCTGGGGAAATAAATAAAGATGCATTATAGATCTTAGATTAAATGGACAATGTGAAAGTTTGGAAGTAAGATTGCCAAAGGAAAGTCTTGCTTAAACATAAAATATAATTTTCAAAAGATTCTGCTTTCCATTTAAACTTTAGGGAGAACCATTTCAGCAGAAGATATAGTACTTTAGTGTTTTGTAATGAAAGGTAATGTAAACTCATGCACCAGCTCTCTTTCAGCTGTTAAAACCTGAAGGTTACCTGAATAGTGTAAGGCACCTAATATCCATTACCCTAACCAATTCTCTGATGAAAATGAATTAGAAATTGCACATTGAAATTTTGGTATGTTTGAAATTATATTGTTAAACACTGAAACTCAATATCAATTATTGTAAGGTGGCAGTAAGTTAAAAAAAATGTATGAAAAATCTTGCTTTCGTAAGTAGTCAACATATTTCTTATAAATATTTCCCAAAATAAAATAAAATTTTATATTTTGAGTTTCAGTATATTAAAATGCAACATGGAAATAAAACATTTTCTATTCACTAATACGAGAATACTGACCAATGAAAAAAAATCCTGGGGGAGAACACAGTGTCCATAATTAGCTTGTGGACACCCGACCTGCCACAAGAAGTCAAACAGTAACAGTGTGACCTTCCACGCACTCGCTGAGCATTCCTGCCCCTAAACTGGACAGTGAGCATTCCTGCCCCTATACTGGACAGTGATCATTCCTGCCCCTAAACTTGACAGTGCGGGGCCAATTTGCCACACTCCTTGGGGGATGATCGCACATTGCTGATAAGGAATTAACCCAAGCATGGTGTATTATATTTCCTACAATATTGTATATTTTCAATACAGTACCAGACTCTAGATTTGCTGGATAGTGAAATATTAATGAAAAGCAACATTCTCTTTCTTGTCAATCTTTCTCAGTTCTTGAAATTAGGTTTCTTCTGTGTGCACTAGGGAAACCTTTAAAATACCTATGGAAATGTACTTTCTTCATATGATAAAATCCAATCTCAGAGAATCTTAGGCTGTCAATGGGAATACAATTTTCTCAACATACTGTATCTTATTGTTCCCAGCTTCTTTGCACACTCAGGACCCTGTAGGGCCCATCCCATTTCATCCTGGCGGCTCCTTACACTTCACCCTTGCCTATCACCTCAACACTACCACACTGTGACTCACCATAATTAGGGGTTTGCACCCAAATACCCCACACCATCTGAGCTCATCTAGGGCCTAACCTCCGTACTTTTCATCCTGAATTAAATTAGATCACGATTACCTTGGTTCCTAAGCATTTGGTTTCCATTTAAATGCTCACATTCTTGTCCTTCCCCATGTTTGATGATCTCTTGGTTACATATCACACACACTGGGTTAGAAAGTGCACTTATAGAACATAACACAGCAACTTTAGATTGCATAAGGATTATGTAAGATCTCAGCTGTGAGAATGTGCACATTTGGCCATACATTACCACACATCAGCTACCCTCTTACAGCCCAGCACTGACCCTTCCTATCTGGTATAAATGGCTCTAGCCCTGCTCAGCAACCGATAAAAACATGTCAGTGGGCATGTGTACGAGTGGACCGTCTGATGTTAATGAAGAAAGCCGTCTGTCCTGTCACTGCAGGGACAGAATGTTTGAAGGCTCTGCTCCGTGTGGCAGCCAGGCTATACCAGACTCCACCACAGGCCTCAGTGGGACGATCAGCCAGGGACAACAGGGAGCCACAAATCAAAGAGCCCTGGGGGATGAGGATTGGACTGAAAATTACAATTAAAAATACATCCAGTCTTTCATTAGATTTTGTCAGCTAAACCGGAGAAACTACTTAAGTTGATTGGAGGAATTATCAGACCTGGGCCCTAGGCAATTAAAACAGGGGGAAATGTTGTTTCGTGTTGTGTTTAGTGAATAGTAGTATTTTCTGACATGGTAGCAAATAGAATTGAAAGAAATTGTAGTAACATAAAGGAAAGGTGGTTTTCTTTGAAGCTGAGCAAAGACTGGCAACAGACGTCTTTCATAATTGGTGGTACTGGATAAAATATGTGATAGGATGGCTAGAGACTCAAACACATTTCCTCTGTAAGACATAAGATCCTGTCAGCAGGGATTGTACTGTCATTTACTGTAATGTAATGTCATTTCAGAAACAGAGACTAGAAATTATATTGTGCCTTGGTAGAGTCCAACCCAGTTTATTGGAAGGCTATTTCTTTACTGTTTAGCCAGCATTGGTTTAATCAAATTACCCAAATCCCCCAGAAACATTTAATAATTCTAGATAGCAGACTTGTACTTTACATTGCAAAAAAGAATTTTTACACTGCAACTAGCCAAGAAGTCATCAAAATCAAAGAGCACACTTCCACACATTCCATCTTAATTTGTGTTGACTGTTAGTCAAGACCACAGAGGATATTTTCCTCAGGTGCACTGAGCATGTTAGAGTTGGCTAATTGATGCCGTGAAAATGGGGACTCGTGGCCTGATCAAATAACCTGTCGGGACATGTACGTATCTCAGGTCCTCCACTCCTGGAGACATCTGGGAACAGCATATTACTGTGACTCTGTCTGAATGGGTTAGGGGAGCATGACAATGCATGGAAGTACAGTAAAATAATTCGTTCATCTTATTAAAACCTGAATTACAATGTAGACGGAAAAACCTGATCTACGACTTATGCAATACATCATTAAAGGGTCTAAAGATGACATTTGCATTAAATCCACTAAGTGTGGAAAATCATAATCACAGTACTGGTGAAACCAAATGTGATTAATGTGCCCACTGATACGTCCTGTTGTACAACAATTGTAGCACCGGCAAATCGCCTCAGCTCTTATTACTTTTAAGGGTCTCTGAGATTTCCAATTAGGTTTATGCTACTTTCCAGGGACTTTGAGGGATTCTTTCCTTCGTCTCAACTGTTGCAAGCCACTGTCAAACATGCAGTGGAAAATATGTGGTTTACATCTGAGTCCGCATTCACCCTATCTTTTATTTCTGCCAGTCTGTTACCATGGAGTGATCTACAATATGCAAATTATAGACATCTGTTAGAGACATGAGATGGAGTGAAAAAATTAGGGAGAAATAACAGATGGAATCAGAGTGGACATATAGGTGATATTTTTGCAGCACTAGAGGAATAGTGTTATGGTTAATATTTCACTTTAATAAACCCTGAGGGAGTACGAAAACATGTGAACTTCTAAATGCGTGCTAGAGTGTAATTATTGACATGATTCATCATGCTGTGTACTGATCTTAATGCCTGTTTCACACATTCATCCAACAAATACAATGTTCAGAAAATGAACATTTTAGGAAAATATGCTTTTTGTGATATATGATGATAATCGTGGTGAATGAGTGATTAATACTGTAGCAATTCTCAAGGTTACAACACAACATTTTGTATCACGTGTAACACTGAAAAGGTGGTTAGCAACAATGGATACTTTCATTGTCTTGTCAGTGATAGCACTTCACACCAATATGCATTTATTGTTACACAAGCTGTCAAAAGTGATTGATACATACAGCATATAGAGCTACATATGGGATCAGGAAAATGTAACACCAAATTGGATGAAATACTCACTGTGGTTTTGTATCAGTTCTTCCAACTGCGGTGAGATTTTGTTAATTAAAACAAAGTAATTAGCCCTTAAAGTGACAAAAAAAGATGAGAAAATCTGAAGTCCTAAATGCTGCTGTTGCTTTAGCATTACAGACCAACTCTGCTCCCTCTGCACACAGGAACAACGCTTGTAGAGTACTAGCAAGATATTTGGTGCTCATGAGCAACAGGCTATTGCCTCCCTCCTCCCCTCTACATCAACAGCAAGCGTTGCAGCTCTGACATCACAGGAGGGTTGTGCCATTCTGCCATTTTTCTGAGAGCTTTTCACAGAAATCCATAGCAACCAGTATCTAGCTAGAGAGAGGAATGAAGGGTTTCCCCCTTGAAACAGGAATAGTCGCTGCCTTTTTGACCATTTTTCTCATGCGGACAGTTTATAATTGTGCCCCTGAAGTTACTAGCTTGAGGTGGTCCACTCAGTGTGGTTGCTCATCAATCCGTGTTCTCAGCCAGCTCTCGGTGTTACCAAAATTAGACAGGTGTGAACTCACTGTGAGAACGAGCTGGTGTTCTTTCAGTTAACATTACTTGCAAAATGTTTTACAGATACTTTGAGATACTGACATGTATTATTTATATTCCATTCTCTACATGTCCAGTGTCAGTAGAACGTTTTCATTGCTCCTTCATAGTGTCCTACCTATATAACTGCACTCTTAACAACATGGTTTATATTAACTGAATGCAAAAAATATGGTAGGCATTTTCCATTTGACTCACCCTCTTAAAGAAGTAGCAACAATTGTTGTATGTTCTTAAACAGTTCCACTAAGATAAACAGTTTTTGTTATCCACTTCTGGTGCCAGAAGCCGATTTAAATGCTGTACACTTTGTTCTCTCATAGCACTTGAAGGACATCTATGAAGGTTATCTTCACACAAGACACATTTACACTGGCAGCCGATGTGCTCATTTACTCGACAGCCCATTTACATTTATTGATTGGCAAAAAAAGCTCACTTGATTGGTCAAAAGGGGTTCAAACTGGATCACAATAAAAATATACACTTTTCTACTGGAGTCACATTTTAAAACATCACTTATTGTTTCAAACATTTGCTTGAATTGTTCTGTAAAAAAAACAACAACTGCTAACAAATGACCAAGAAAATAAATAACATGTCAAGCAATAAAAAGGCGACAAGAAGCATCCACAGCATGTCTTATCCTCACCCACGACACAATAACTTATACTTGCATTGCTGCCTCAGTTCGACTCTATAGCCTTTTAGTGATTCACTTACCTCAACCCCAGTAATGTGCTCTAACTGTCAAGCTTTTTGAAAACTACATTTCAGTCAGTTAGTTTCACTCATAAAGACAAATGAAAATGGGAGTAAAATCCCCACATGAAGGGTTGTTAAGATTCTGGTTAAAGTTGATTTTATTCCGAATGTTAATCCTTTTTTGGAGCTATTCCAGTTTGTTTCCTCTGATGCTGTCGACATAAATGAAGCTTCTGCGCCTGGTTAATTGAATGATTCCAAGCAGAACCGAATAAGAGCAGATGAATGCAACTAAAGAGCGATAGAGATGAAAATGTTTTTTTGTATTATGAACAGTGTAGAGTTTTATCCCCAGTGGATATATAGTAACCTTTTTTTTCAGGCATGTGTCTCGTCCCCCATAGACCACTGCAACTCACTGCTGTCCGACATGAACTCAGTGGTGAACTGCGACCCCAAATAGTTCACAGCTCTGCAACCTGACTTCTCACCAACACTTGGTCTTGGCAGCACATCACTAGCTCGCAATGCATTGATTACAATGTCTTCTTTCTTAACTTTAAAGCAAGACACCGCCCTGCTCCCTCATCCAATATGCCCCCGCGCTACACCAGCCCACATGCACACAGACCACCACGTCATCGCCAGGTCCAACCTCCAGAGCTTTGGTGATGGCCTTTTCCAAGTTTGCTTGTACTCATTTGAAAGAGCAAGAGCATATGCCCGATCTTATTCTGATTAAATCACATAGGCTCTCCACTTGTGCGCATACTTAATGAGATAATATGATTTAAAAAAATTAGGAACACACAAGTGTCTAGAAATGTACGGCACGTATTGTGTGAAGATTCTGCATAATTTGATTATTGGTGGTTAATGGGAATCCGCTTTAGATCATTCGTTTTCCTCAGACAGCTAATAGTCTTTTCACAGTTAATGAGGCCAAGGTTCAGAAACAAAAGCAACGCTCTGAGTCCATCACTTCTAATGTTAATCCACACAACACTAGTCAATAGGCAAAGTTGATTTGGTCCTTACGTTCTGCTCATTTATGTGTGAAGGAACAATTCCTCAGGGTTTCAAGACTATAATCCAAGGAATCTCCAGGAATTTCTTGAAGGAAAATCAAGGTCATTCGCTGTATGATGAGATTGACTCAGCTCGTCTTTGGTGTTTGACTGTGAACTGACTGTGGTTTCACCCTGGATGCGCTTTCAGCTGAATCAAATGTTATTTGTCACGTGCTTCATTTACTGATTCTGGTTTATTTGCGGGTAGGTGCAGTACTGGATAGATAATATACATTAGCAACATCGGCATGAAGTGTATGTGTTGTGGTAAAATGTGTGAGGGTGTGTGTGTGTGTGTGTGTGTGTGTGTATGTGTGTGTGTGTGTGTGTGTGTGTGTGTGTGTGTGTGTGCATATAGTGAATACAAATGGGATATTGCAAAAAGGAAGGGAAATGTGGATAGCCACATAGCCATTTGGCTACGTCTTCTAACAGCCTTATGGCTTGAGGGTTAAAGCTGTCGATTATAGACTTGAAGGAATTGCACGAGTTCACACACATACACAAACATATAAGTCACACACACACACACAAAATCAGAGCTAACACCATCTAATACCTGGATGATGTGATGATCTGACAGATGGAAACCTTTCACACACTTAACTACATAAACTGGCGATTCCGAAAACCTAAAAAACCCATACTGATACACACAGATCTCCCCTAAACATGTCATAACAGATTGTTATGCAGAAACAAAAATTATTCAAGTTCTACATGTTTATTCATTCTTATTAGTTCCCTTCCACTTGAAATTATTGTCATTTATGAACGATTAATAGGTCATTTGTAATCTGCTTTTTTATTGAAACAGGTTTGTTTTGTTATAGTAAGTTTGTATATTTATAATAGACCGGTAATAGTAGCATCGGTGGTTCCTGCAGTCAGGTTATATTTCCTTACAGTTGCATTATAATCATGAGGATGTAGAGCTTGAGGATGTAGCAGGAGCATCACAGTGTGATCACAGCGTGGTGATCACAGAGTGGCACTACGTGGGAAGCAACTATGACCCATGCCTATTTCTGACAGTTCCCATGTCTCAAAGCCCCATTTGTAATTCAGGTGTGAATAACAGCTTGATTGTACTGTACTTTTTTGTTTACCAGGCTATAACTGACATCTTTATAGGCATAATATTATTGCAATATATACTACATACTAGTGCTGTCAAACAATAAAAATAATTTATCGCGATTAATCCCATAATCTTCTGTAGTTAATCGCGATTAATCACAATTTTACATTGTGTTTAAATTTTAAACTTTTCTGTTTAAAAAGCAGTGCATTATGGTAATACATACTTTTATAGCAAACTATAGACAGTGCTTGACTTGGAATGAAATAAATGTATGTTGTCAATGCCCTTAATTTAGTTTAATATACATACAATGTCAGTCCATAACTTCCCACAATAACTGGCTGCATCTAAATGTAGCCCCTGTAAATCTAAACAGAATATTGTCATCTCATATTGTTTTCTTGATTAACACACCAAGGACAATATCTGCTAAGTTAGGCTACTGTATAAACAAATATCAGCCCCTCTTATCTGGACATGGTTCGCAAGCATTTAACCCACTGAATCACAATGTGGCTGAAATGTGTATAGAATGGGGTTCATGTGGGTGCCTGTAAACATTATATATCCTGAAAATTGTTAGCCACAACCAAATACTTCCTAAAATATCTCTTTTACATTTTTCCCAAATTCAACCAAATGCATGAGGTAGGCTGCTTGAATAGGCAATGGCATACAGTACATCATGGTGGCTAAAGATGTTATATACAAACATAAAATCAGGGTACATCTGTACAGTAATTCATGCAGAGCACAGTTGTTTGCGAATTCCAACATGAAAATGTGCTTTGGTGAAAACATTCATGCTTAGATCAGCAAAATAACGTACAATGACAATTTACCATTCTACAAGCAAAGTGTTAGCGGGTGGATTCATCCAGCAGAGCTAGGGGAGCGATGGCTAGCATTCCTGTTTGAATAGTTTTCGTAGTTAAACTCTGTGCGAGACGCAAGAAGAGATATTCCCATTTCTTCACATCCATTGCACATACGGATGTGCAGCCTACTAACTCGTTTTTAGGCTTTTGTTAAACTAGTGCAGAGTAAACACGATTCACGAAATTAATGCCAACTCTCCAATGATCCACAGTATTGAAAAAGATGCCTGTGAAGAGCTCAAGTCAAGTCAACCAATTTATAAAGTAACTGGCAAACAATAAATGTGTGTGATTGTAGCGCGATCCTGTCAGCTCCCGCTAAAGTCAAGTTTGTACTGAATGGCGACGAAGCGCAAAAAACTAATTACGGCGTGTAGTATTTTAAATTAATCGTACGCGTTTACTTTGACAGCTCTAATTAATATATTATGATAATTATAATTATTATGGCAGTAACTGTGAGCATTTTAGTAATTCTTTAGCTTTGCTACAGTACAAATTAGGAATTCCAGCCACTCTGCTTGGTATTCAACTCACTCCCATGAAACACTTCAAAGTAGGCCCAGCATTGTAGGGAACATTGCCTTACAGAAGGTACTGTATTTCAGGTCACGTACCATCATTGCGGTTTTATACATCACAGAACACAATTCTAAGGGTGAAGTCAGACATCTATCCATTCGTGTGTTTGTAATGCAGCACACATCCCCTCCCACCTCATGTAATGTTGTGCCATCCGTCTGGTAGCTCATCCTTTAAGGTTTAGTACTATCTAACACAGTTTTTGTAGTTTAACCTGTCTTGCTGAAGCAGACAGTTGGTCATCCAAGTATTGACAAACAGGTGCTTAGAGATCACATCAGCCTCTTGGGGCAATGGCAACAATAAATTAAAAAGAGATGTAAGTGTTCAGTTAACTTGGCATTTTAGTAATAGCAATGTTTTTTGTCTCAATAGATAATTCAGATATTATTTTCTCTGATCATAGCATAAGTGTTTTAGGTAAAGAATTTCAATCTTCCAAAAAAGTTGGAAAGGAAGGTTTTGAGTGAGGAACAGAAGG
>JACXGJ010010009.1:0-22906 GCA_016801105.1 Esox niger | reverse complement strand
ACATACTCCTCTCCTTCCTCTCCTCTCTCCTACATACTCCTCTCCTTCCTCTCCTCCCTCCTACATACTCCTCTCCTTCCTCTCCTCCCTCCTACGTACTCCTGTACTTCCTCCTCTTCTCCCTTGTTCCTTATCTTCTCTGTCCTCCCACCTTTGTTGTAATTGGGCTGGGGAGAATAGTCCCGTGGAGAAAAGGGATTCCAGTCAAAACCACAACCCACTCCGAAATTTAATTTCTCCCCCTTTCTCTGTCTGAAAGTGCATTTCTCCCCTTCTCCCTCCCGTCTTTGACTTCATCTCTTCCTCTCTCACTCTCCGAAATGTAATCTCTCCCCCCTCCCTCCCGTTTTCCATCTAGACTCTCACCTTTCACCCCTAACCCGCCACACCCTCCTTCGGGCTACAACAACAACAGAAGCAGTAGATTAGGGACACGTAGAGCCCATGTGTTGGATCAACTTGATCTGTGTCTGAGGTTTGCTTTCAGTTTAGTTTGTGTACACATGTTGACCCTGTTTTGTGGACCCAGTTCAACAACAACAGTAACAAAGGTACTTCTAAAATATTGACTCTGATGTAATGCTCAGACAAGACATAGAAACTGAGCCTGCAGTTTTAAAGTACCCCCTGAGAAATAGGAGTCATCTATCCAGAAGAGGAGCGGCTACTGTTTGTGAAGCCAGCTGCCTCTCTGTCCCCTATGAGCAGTGCTCATCTCTACGGAGACATCAATCTCAGACAGGAAGTGGAGAAGTGGCACACGTAGTCAGAGGAGTGAACGACTCAAGGGGAAGTCTGGCCCCAGAGCCCGGCAGGAAGTGGTCAGTGAGCAATGCCACACAGGGCCCAACATGCTAGCTGTGGTGACCCAAAGGTGATGAAAGCTTTAACTGGACACCAGGCTGAAATTAAAGAGGCTGCAAGATGTCTGGTCACTGTTGAAGACAAACACACAGGGCTCAATCCTTTGAACCCCAGAAACAATTTTTTGGGATAAGTGATGAAGCAGAATTCCTTTTAAATCGCAGGAGGGAATGTTTAGATCCATCCAAAATATTTGTTTGTTTGTTTCTGTGTGACAATAAAGTTAATGTAAAGAAGCACTTATGCATATGTATTTATGCACAAGTTGTTGGCTTGCTGAATTAATGTTGTTCTTAATTGTACAACAAACTTTACAAGTTTGTCTATTTTTTGTTGGGGGTGGGAGTAAACCGAAAAACATAATCAGCTCTGCAATTGAAATTGTATCATTGTTTTACATCTTACCAACAATAATTAACCAAACACCTTTATTCCCACATGCAAGCTAAGAGCCAAGTCTCACACACCTGCATCTACTTATTATGGTCAAATTCTTCTTCCACCCCTCCCTCCTCCCTCTTTCACTCTCTCTCTTTCCTCCCCACCATGTAGGGCCGCCTTGGCTCAGGGATTCTGGCCGTGAGTCAAGACTGTGTGCTGGACCCTCCAGAAGCACGTCTGCTAACCGTTAAGCCGTTTAGCTCCTAATACCGACAACAAACAGTCTTTCTGTGCTGGGCCTGGGCACAGGCCACGGTGAGTGAGGTCAGACATCTCTATAATCTGATTCTACCCGTCTGCCCTCTGTTCAAACACACACGATGGCAAGCCGCTCTGGCCGCTCGGCAGGAGCCCTGTAGGACACTGGGACTCATATGCTTTGTGGTGACACCGGGCCATTCATTAAAGACCTCAGGCTCCAAATAATTATGTATACCTCACTGAATGGTTTGGGTGCTGTGTACGTGTGTGTATGGCATGTGTGTGTTTGTTAAGGCGTGCGTGTTTAGGAAGTGCAAGTTTAATTTGGGGGGTTGGGGTGGGGTGACTTCCCACCCCAAACCCCCCAACCCCGCTCCGCTCCTGCAACCCACGCTGGGGCTTTTAGTGGCAGTCCCCTGGATCTCAGGATCCAGCTGGAGTTGCATTTCCACACTGCTTGTAGAGCATCTCTGCCCTGGACGTGCTCCGCCAAGCACTGCGCCGCGCCTCCAGGGCGTGTGGCGTTAGGAGGGCTGAGGCGGGGGAGGAATCTAGCGTTCCATACACCTAAACTCTACCAAGGTGTCATGGAAACAGCCTTCTGGTGAGCGAGCTTCCCTGTTTTCTTTCTTTTCTCTCCTTCCATTTCTGTTCACTGAGATGCGTGTTGTTCCCCACGCGACAGTGAGAGCTGTGATGTGATTGGCTGCACCGGGTCCCGGCGGTCTATTAGCAGTTAGAGGTAATGCTTAAATCACTGCGGAACGTTCAAGTCTGGATAATTTTGTACTTTCTGTTGCTGAGATGACACAGCCCCGCTCTGAGTAAGTGAACACACAAAGCCCTTTTTACTGCTAATTTCAACCAAACTGATATTGTTTTCAGTTTTCCCAAACAGGGACAAGGCCAGTTACTGTGGCTTACAGCAATGGCCTGCCTTTGTCACAGGTCTGATGGGACACTTCAAGGATTTAGTGTTCGCTTTATCCTTCAGCTGTGGAACATGACTCTTCTCAGTGGTTTCCTAGTCAGATTGACTGGGTTATACAATCACGGATGTTTCGTCTTTTGCCTTTGAATTGAAATTGGGAAGGTTTTACGTTCCCTCAGTAAAAAGCTTGGTAATATCTGATTATGTTGTTTGTCCCCATGGGTTTGTTTGTTTGTTGTATGTTGTTGTTGGCCTGTCGTTTGAGGGCCAGAATGCAGCATGTCCTCTGCTGATCTGCTGTAATAAGCCCACTGGGTCTGAGACATCTGGAGGACACCAACTGGACCTGGCTAAAGGCATAAAAAGCAGCAGGGGAACAAGAGAGGTACTGACAGCAAACCCTTTGACCTCTGCTTCCAGTCTCCCCCCTTGCTCCCTGTTCATTCACTGCCTCTATGGAGAGCTTGGCTTGTTAGAATGAACGTCTGATTTTATGGAGCCGAGAGGACTGTTGTATTCGCTGTTTGGACCGAGCAGGCATGGGCTTCATGACGTGGTGGTTGGAGGTGCCACACCAAACCTTCTGAAGGGAGGGCTCACCTCCTCTCTCCCTTTACCCAGCATCACTACAGCTCAACACAACCAGGGAAACATTAGGGGGAGATTAACTGCATTGTAGCAGTGTGGTTTTTTGCATGTGCTTGCTTGCCTGTTTGTGCAGCATGTCTGTCTGTGGAGTGCAAACTGTCAGAAAACATTCCAAGTGAATGAGAGTGAAAAAAAGCTTGTTGTCCTCCTCTTTTTGTAACCCCCCCCCCCGACCCCCAACCCCCCACCCTCCCCCGACTTGCCTGAGGAGAAGGTTTCCGGCCGCTGATCTGGCCTGAGGTTCCCTGTTTGTGCTCCGTCAGACTCAGTTTCTCTGTGCTGGGAGAGAGCGAGGGCATGGAAGGGGGACATAGAGAAGGAGAGAGCGAGGGCATGGAAGGGGGACATAGAGAAGGAGAGAGCGAGGTCATGGAAGGGGGACATAGAGAAGGAGAGAGCGAGGGCATGGAAGGGGGACATAGAGAAGGAGAGAGCGAGGGCATGGAAGGGGGACATAGAGAAGGAGAGAGCGAGGGCATGGAAGGGGGACATAGAGAAGGAGAGAGCGAGGGCATGGAAGGGGGACATAGAGAAGGAGAGAGACAGACAGAGTGAGAGAAGAGAGCGAAAGCAAGGCAGATTGGCAAATAGAAAGAGGGATAGTGAGGAGAGAAGAGAAGTTCTCCCACTTGTTCTCTCTCCTTTACTCTCTCATCTCTCTCTCCTCTATCTCTGTCTCTTACTCTCTTCTCTTTCCTTATTCTCCCTCCCTTCTTTCTTTTTACCTCATTCGCTTGCTCTCATCTGTTTTGTGAGAGGGTGCTTCTCCCTCCATTTATTGCTTGTGCTCTCTCACTCCACTTAGCTTCATACACACAAACACATAAACAAACTCAATTAGCTAATGACACTGGGCTGGCCATTGGGTGGTCCTAATTAAGGTTTACAGGCTGCCTAATGTCAGAGAGCTCTCTGTCAGAAATGAATAATGCCTAGTGGGTGCCACTGAGCCTCCTACCCTCCCTCCCTCCCTCCCTCCCTCCCAACTTCCCTCCCGCCAAAAGGATGTGCTAGTCCGTGTGTGACAATAAACTATTCACATATATCATATGAGCCTTATGCCACGGATGCATTTTTCAACTGGGAATGTTCTGTTCTGCAACTTGCTCACAGTACCTGCCTAAAAAGGAATCTACAATTTATCAAGTGATTGAGTGAAAAACATCATTTATTCAGTGTCACCCCACACGTCAGTCACCATAGAGAGGGATATTCCGCAACATGATAATAAAAACACCTCCTCTGTCAAAGGCACAACAGTCTGGTGACTGTTATGTGGTGCAGAGGTCCTCCCCAAACGCATTTGTCCCAGAAGATCTGCAAAGACCCGACCAATCTGAGGACTAGGCCTGTGGGTTCCTCCTGAGGGAATCATTCTGTGGAGCCAATCAAGGGTTAACGTCTGTTGGACTCCCAGACTCGCTGTGCGTGACGCACTGTCTCGCTGAGGGAAATTCGAACAGGAAAAGCAGTCTAAAAAAGGTCCCTGTGCAGCCAAAGCCCGATGCACGTTTTCTTTGGCCCTCTCCTCACATTTTTGCACTTGTTTTTCCAATTTGCTTAACTACAGTTCAATGGTTTTCGGATTTGGAGATTGCGGACGGGTTCCAATTTTGATTCCGGCCCCGGAAGCCTCGTCTTTTATTGCCATTATGGGATTTACTCTGTTTTCTGCAGGTTTTCGGCGTGGGTCCCTGTTGCCAGCCCTCTGAGTCTGCTGTGTCGTACTAGCTCACATGTCCAGTCCTCTGTTGAGCAAGCAACAATCAAAAGGGTTTCATACTGAAGTTTAGAGCTTTATGGAGAAATGAGCGTATAGCGCCCGACCCAAACACTCACCGCGTGTGTGTGGCTGTGAATGGGGTCAGTTGGGAGGGTGGACAGAGCAGTGACAGGGCTTCATATGTTAATATGCTGCACATGTGGCTCTGGCATTGGAGGCCTGTCAGGGTCAGAATGACCCCCCATCCATTCCCACCCCATCCCATTCATCCCCTCTGAATGTGGCTCTCCATTCACGCTGATTTCACAGAGGAGGGAGGAGGCGGAGCGGAGGGGGGGGGGGGGGGGGGGGGGGGGGGGGGGGGTGTAGAGGGGAAGGAGGAGGATGGAGGGGGGGACAGTGGCCCCAGGGAGAAAGAGAGGTGGTCTTTCTCTCCTCCCTGGCCCAGAGAGATGGAAAAACAATTGGTGTGCAAATGGCTCTCTCTTCTTAATTCCAGAAGGATCCGCCCCTTCCCTCCCTTCTTGAGTCCCTGCATGTAAAGGGAGAAGAGGAGAGGGAGAGAGCTTCTCTGTGGGTTTCTCTCTGTCTCTGTGTGTGTTGGCCTGTCAAAGCTGTGCAGCCCCCAGTGTCCATAGGTCAGTGGGGACAATGGCCACTTTAATGGAGAAGCTGTGGAGATGGAAATCAGCAAATGGAGGGAGACAAAACAACCGTCCTCCCCTTCCCCCACCTCCTCAAAAAATAGGAGAATTTAGATTTGAAAGAAAGCAGGAGCTGGACACTCCTCTTAAATGTGTGTGCGTGTGTGTTTAACCAGAGGAGATGTGTCCCTTTTTAGTGTTAGGGGTTTTATGTGTGGTGGACGTTGTGGTGGACGGGGGGTGGAGTTGGGGTTTCGGGGGGGACTTGGGGTGCGTTGCGGGAAGAAATGATTTCAGCCTGTCTGTCTCATCCTTGGGAAAGTTTGTTGCATCTTCTCTATTGCCTGGCACCTGGAGAGGATCTCTGGGAAGTGAGACAATGGCTGTGGGGTTGGTAGGTCGTAGGGGTATGGTCCTCCTTGGCTGCAGACGGAGACACATTCTGGGCCTCTGGTAATCTCACTACATTCACTACATTACCTCCAGGCGTCCCCAGAGATGAAAAGACGCTGTGGAGATGGAAGGCGGGAAAGCAACCTGCCGCAGAGCCCAATTTTGATCGGGATGTTGAAAAGGCTTGTGGGTTACAGACTACATCTACTTCAGTGATGTTGTGGATGAGGAGGGCTATGTTACACACGGATGACGAGAGCTATGTTACCCGTGGAAGAGGAGGGCTATGTTACATGTGGATGAGGAGGACTACGTTACACATGGATGATGAGGGCTACGTAACACGTGGATGAGGAGGGCTACGTAACACGTGGATGAGGAGGGCTACGTAACACGTGGATGAGGAGGGCTACGTAACACGTGGATGAGGAGGGCTATGTTACCTGTGGATGAAGAGGGTTACATTACCCGTGGATGAAGAGGGCTATGTTACATGTGGATGAGGAGGACTACGTTACACGTGGATGAGGTGGGCTATGTTACACATGGATGAGGAGGGCTACGTAACACGTGGATGAGTAGGGCTATGTTACCCGTGAATGGGAAGGGCTACGTTACACGTGGATGAGGAGGGCTACGTTACACGTGGATGAGGAGGGCTACGTTACACGTGGATGAAGAGGGCTATGTTACCTGTGGATGAGGAGGTCTGTCATGCGAAAGTCAGAGCTGAGGAGCTGAAACAGAGACTCAGATGAAGACCCTTAATAACACATTAAAGACAATACAAACCCATCTGTGTGGTCCAAAGAGATAATCTGCAGCCCTAAAAATACCACAACTAATGGCTGCGTGGCTCTTGTGCCCTGGGGAAAAGGGTGGATGGAATTCTCACTGTTTCTGAGAAGGGCTGACATGTTGCCTATGCGTGTATAACTGCTGGTTGAGGGCATGAATGGGCTTGAGGGAAGCCCAGGAACGGTACAAAGAGCCCAGTGAATATTGACGAGCGTTGAGTCACACACATATGTCTCCACATCCTTGCGTGAGATTCTCCATGTCATGATGTATGTATGTGGCACGGTGTGTGAGGCGTGTGTTGATGTGTGTTTGTTGAGTCCACGGGTGCAGTATGTTAGAAGGCCGGTGTGATGATGTGGTGGTGTGTCAGAGTAGGAGGGAGCGGTGAGGCAGGCAGTGGCCGCAGATGAAGAGAAGACCCGGGGGACATCCGGCTGCTGGGAGAGTGATCTGTCAGTGGCTGGCAGACAGGTCTATGAGAGAGCTATATGAGGCCTAACCTACACACAGACAACATCATCATTGACTGGCTGGAAAAGGTCCACAGAGACTGTGTACAGTTTAGTCTAAAGTATCTGAAGCTGTATGAAATTGAATAACTTATGCTGACACATTGATGGTGTACAAATTAGAAACATGTTCTTGTGCAACCGAATTCAAATAATTATCATAAACAGTTTGACCGGTTTGAGATTTTCTGTTGGAGTGAAAAAACTGTGCGAAAGCACCTGTGCAAATGACTGTGTAAATGACTTAGTTCCAGTGTAAGCCAAAAACCCTGAGGATGTTCTCCTGTGACTATGTGTACACCACCTGTGAGAACAGTCCCTCAAACAGCCATACTGCTGATGACTAATGGAGACTGGCATGAAACAGGGCCCAGTTCAACACATAGCAATGTACTGATTTGCTAAATTGAATGCATCTTTTTTCTAAAACACTCATTAAAACCCTATAGTTCTGTCAGATCCAGAGCATAATTTTGTGTTATTGATAAATTACATTACAATCTTTATGAGGAGCAGTTAATGAATGACTTAAGCCATTGGAAATAACAAAGCAGCATTATTGGACCATTTAATGTATTGCAAACTCCCAGGAAAGACCCAGAGAAGGAGTCTATGGTGTCTATCATTGTTTTTTCCTTTAGGTGAGAAAATGTAAGTTGCCTAGCCAGGTATTAAGGTGTTCACGGACCAGGACAAGGACAGAGAGAGACACAGTGTAACACTGAGATGGACAGAGACAAGGTGGCTGGCCGTGGTAAGCTGTGTGAGAGTTTGTTCAGTGTCCATGTTCTGTGGGAGAGCAACACACAGAGAGACCTCTGTCTGAGATAGCTGAGGAAGAAGAGCAGCAAAACCATGGTGCTGAGGAGTCATGAAAAAGTGTCTTTGTGTCAGAGGGTTGAAAAACAGCCCATTTGGAGTGGTCTGCCTATTAACTGAACAAAGGAAAGGATCTGTTTCAGAAATCCCTTGCAAAGACTATTTAGTATGTATACTGTATCAAGGATGAAAAACAGGATCTTCTCTTTGCACCAGTCTCTGGTCGTAACCCCCCCGCCTTTTGTTCTGCACTGTCTTTTCTCTTCTCTGTCCTGAGACTGGGACCAAGCTCTCCCTTCCTCCCTCACTCTGTCATTATTTCTCTCTGGTGTGCTCTCCATAATTTCCCTCTAAATCCTTGTACAAGGATAGAAAAGAACAGTGCATAGTAGATCAGTACAGTATAGTACAGAACAGAACCAAGGAAAGATGTATTTTCTATGAGCCCCCTGGGCAGATACAATATCTCACAAAAGTGAGTACACCCCTCACATTTTTGTAAATATTTGATTATATCTTTTCATGTGACAACACTGAAGAAATGTCACTTTGCTACAATGTAAAGTGGTAAGTGTACAGCTTGTATAACAGTGTAAATATGCTGTCCCCTCAAAATAACACAACACACAGCCATTAATGTCTAAACCACTGGCAACAAAAGTGAGTACACCTCAATGTGAAAATGTCCAGATTGGGCCCAATTAGCCATTTTCCCTCCCCGGTGTCATTTGACTCGTTAGTGTTACAAGGTCTCTGGTGTGAATGGGGAGCAGGTGTGTTAAATTTGAGTCATCGCTCTCACACTCCCTCATACTGGTCACTTGAAGTTCAACATGGCACCTCATGGCAAAGAACTCCCTGAGGATCTGAAAAAAAGAATTGTTGCACATGAATATGGCATAGGCTATAAGAAGATTGCCAAGACCCTTTTGTGAGATACTGTATGTCTTTGGAGGCCCCTGAACTCACGCAACGTTTACACACAGAAACAGGTGTGAAGTAGATTTGAGGGGCCCTGGTTTGGGTTGAAGTGGAGCCGAGGGGCTAGGTATGGGTTGAAGTGGAGCCAAGGGGCTTGATATGGGTTGACGTGGAGCCGAGGGGCTCTGGTATGGGTTGATGTGGAGCAGAGGGGCTCTGGTATGGGTTGAGGTGTGAGGGGCTTGGAATGGGCAGATGTGGAGCCAAGGGACCCTGGTATTGGGGTGAAGTGGAGTTGAGGGTCTTGTTATGGGTTGAGGTAGATTTGAGGGGCCATGGTATGGGTTAAGGTGGAGCCGAGGGACCATTGTATGGGTTGAGGTGGAGCCGTGGGACCTTGGTATGGCTTGAGGTAGATTTGAGGGGCCCTGGTATGGGTTGAGGAGGAGCCGTGGGACCTTGGTATGGGTTGAGGTAGATTTGAGGGGCCCTGGTATGGGTTGAGGAGGAGCCGTGGGACCTTGGTATGGGTTGAGGTAGATTTGAGGGGCCCTGGTGTGGGTTGAGGAGGAGCCGTGGGACCTTGGTATGGGTTGAGGTAGATTTGAGGGGCCCTGGTATGGGTTGAGGAGGAGCTGTGGGACCTTGGTATGGGTTGAGGTAGATTTGAGGGGCCCTGGTGTGGGTTGAGGTGGAGCCCTGGTAGTCAGGGAGCACTTGATGCGGTCCACATATTCAAATACAATCTATCTGCACTTTGATTTCATTTTAGATTGTCCCAGGGGCATCGGACCATTAGGTGCACCCGTCTTGTAGCCTGAGGACCCTAATCTTCAGAAACACCTGGACCCAGACCCCATTTGTCTGGTCCTTGATCTGATCCTCTATAGAACAGTAGAGAACAGAACAGTACAGGACAGAACCAGACTGGTGGTGATGGTGTCCCCAGGGGTGTCTGCTGATGAACCCCATATTCCTTTCTCTCCCCTCCCTCTCCCCGTCTCTCCCTCTCCTGTTGTGTACATCCTGTTCATTCCTCAACATCCCAACATCCCCCTGAAGCTGGTCCATTCCTTTTTTAGTCTGCTCAAGCCAAGATGGTCCAGACTTTACAGTCCCTGCTTGTAGCGATAAATGACAAGTGCACTGGCCTGTCATTTTCTTGACACAGACATGTTTGTCTTTGAGGAGCCAGAGGATGTTACTGGTAGTTTGTACCACAGCTGTGGCCAGTGCTGTGTAGCTCCCTGACATGTTTATTGACCACAGGGCACTTCATTCATGTTTTCAGATTGTTTACTTGTGGTTACGTGTGTGTGGCAAGGAGCCCACTTCTCAATAAATGTTTTGTAGAGGAAGTCACCTCATGTTGTGGGCATGTTGATTATGTCAGAGCACATCTCATCCCAAGACCTAGAGTTGTGATCAGGGATGGCTGGCCCATGCACAATTTCACCCAGAAAGCTCCATACTTTGGCTATTGAGGACCAATTGATTTGGAGATGTGGTTTCAGAATTGCTTGGGCTCAAAGTGTTGTGACACATCTTGATACAACTTTTGAGACAAAACCTATCCAGTGACCAATGATTACTGGATCACACACACACACACACACACACAAACAAAGCTGAGAAGAACTGCGCTGAGAGAATAATGTGAATACACACCAGTTGTGCTCCTGGCTGCTGACTTGTGGACACCTGCTACAGCGCCACATCCATGTCAGAGGATCAGCATCTACCAGGTAGACTGGGAGCTTCTCAATATATTATGGTGTTTTAAATATGGAGATGTTTTACATTAACTTAAGGGAACTGAATCGTCAGTCAGAAGATACACTGCAGGAATGTCAGTTGAGTGTGTGTGTGTGTGTGTGTGTGTGCGTGTGTGTCTGTGAACGAGCTAACAATATTTGCGTAGCCTTCCTCGGTCTCCATTGCAGACGCCTCTGTATGGACTCAGCTGTGACTAATTAGTGGTGGCGGCGGAGAGAGGAGGCAGACTATCCACCTCCTAATAGGATCCTGGAGGAGTGGAGGCTCAGGAGGTCTGTCTGCCTGTCTGTCTGCCAGCCTGTCTGTCTCTGTGCCGGTCTTTGTGTCTGTCTGTCTGTCTGTCTTCCTGTCTGAGTGTCTGTCTGTCTCTGTGCTGGTCTTTGTGTCTGTCTGCCTGTCTGCATGCCTGTCGTCGTGCCTGTCTGTCTGTCTCTGCATCTCTATACTGACCATCTTCTCTTTCCCATCACAGGTTTAGTCTTGTGATGGGACTAACACTCCACCATACACAAGTCAATGTGATGAGCTGTTTGGGACATAACAAATTCGCTCAGGCCAGCAAATATCTCCTGAGCAGATTGTCTTGTAAATGTTTTGTAGGGTGAACATTTTAGGATGAAAATGTTTAGTTAAATACTTAAGTTATGAAAATGCTCTAATGGTGAACAGACCATGAAAGTGTGTTTGTTTATTAACGTCTAGGTTTCCATTGAGCCCAGTGACTTATTGGTCAGGGGCAGAATGTGGACATGGGGAGTGATTAGCTCTATATTGTATAATGCACTGTCAGATGTCACAACCTGCACAGAATAATCTATACCGCTTCTCCCAAAGAACCTCTACACCTATGCACCCACCCATCCATCCAATGGCAGAGTTTATAGAGAAAAGCCAGAGAATAAAGCCAGAGAATAAAGAGTGGGTGACGGAGTCCTCTCCAGAGTGAGTGCATCAGAACATGATGTTCACTTATGTGGTTTGTAGTTCTTCCAGTTGCCCTTTATGCTCATAGATTTTCATATGATGTTAGGAAAGGAATCAATGGGACACAGTTAGGAGCAGGAATGCCAGTCCATTGGTAGAAAGCTGCAGTTAGATAGTATTGGGAAATAGATTTTCTGCAGTCCCACTCCATCCCCCTCTCAGCCCTTCCTTTCAATACACACTGCAATTAATTCACAAGCCATGCAGAAAGATGGAGGAAGACTTGGCAGAGAAAATGTGAGATTAGACATGAGTGCTTGTGCGAATAAGTGTGTGTGTGTGCGTGTGTGTGTGTGCATGTGGGTGCGTGTGTGCGTCTTCACACTCAGGTTTGCCTGTGTGTGCTCAATTGTAGATTGTGTGTTCACTTCCATTACAGTATTTTTTTTACGGTTGATGATCAGTTACCTTGTAATTTTACTTTAGATTACTCACACAACACTCATGAATAACAACAATGAGGACATTCAAAAACCTTTTTGCTAACATTCCAAACGTGTGGAGGCACATGCTTTTGTGCGCGCACACACACACACACACACACACACACACACACACACACACACACACACACTCACTGTCCCCATCTCTCTCTTTCTGCAGCTCGAGGCCTCTGTCTTCAATTCTCCTCCACTAATTCTCTCAGCCCTTATTCCTCCTCTCCTGCTTTACTCTGCAGCAATAAATTACACACAAACTCAATGTACATCTCTTTGTTCTCCCTGCCAGATAATTCAATTCATTTTAGCCAGGCTCTGCATTCCCAATGATGAATGCATTGACTATGTAATTAAACAGGCCTATGCATTAAAGCACTCCTACACACACACGCACACACACACACACAGACACACACACACACACACACACACTCGCTCACATGCAGATAAAAACACAAACACACATACCAACACACTCATGCGCACACACACACACACACACACACACACACACACAGTTATTCGCACAATGTCACTTAACAATTCTCTGGTAACACACACTTATTCATGCTCAGACAAGCATACCTTGTACAGGCGTGAACAGGGGGGAGTGGCTAAGCAGGCTACAGTTCCCTCCCCAAACTTATACAACCATGAAATGAATGCACCCAGGAATGTCATTTATAAAGACGATGGAACATCAGTAAACCTCGCCTGAACCACATTCAACTTTCAATTTGTCAAACAAACCCTAAGAGTGTTGTAATAACTTAGACTACATGCTTGTTTATTGCTTACAAGCTTTTTGGTGAACAGGAGAAAACATTGGACATATCAAAAGGTATTCTATAGACATACTTCTATTCCGCACAATTTTTGTCCAATAAGGGATATTTGTGGAGGGAGAGGGTTTGAACAACATTTTTCAGAGCCCTGTTTTGGAGAGTCAAATGATTCTATTTTAAACCTTTATCATCTTAAGAAACTTTAACAGATATCATGGATACAAATATTTTATAATTCTTTGGAGGGCAACATATATTCTACATAATTTTTTAATTATTATGTTTAAACATTTTAGCCTATAATGAACATTAATTTGGGTGATTATCTGTACACAAAGACTCTTAACAGTTTTCTGTCCAATCAGTTCGTGGTTAGATTTATTCCACTTGCTACAGAGATGTGTGTTCCAGTTCAGATACTTGAGCATACAATGTCCACATATCCTGTTAATGTTTTTAAATGAATGTTGTGGGTAATTGATTACACCTTTCTATACCTTGACTAGAAATGGGCATTCAGAGAGTTTTCAACGAGTTGGCTCATCTGGCATTGAAAGCCAGCAAAATGCAACTAGCAGGCCTGATGTGACCTGTAAACCTATTTCTCTATGCGGAGAGGTATAACAAGGTCCTCAGAGAACGACCTTACGACATGTAATGCATTCTCATGAATCATTTTATTTTCGCTAACAAGGTTGCTAGACACATTCATAGAGGGCTCTAGTAAAAATCTCCTACGTACATATAAACATGTTTCAGGAGATACAGTCAGTGAGGATTCTAGCAAAAATCTGTAAATGCTAAAATAGTTACATGAATACTATGAAGAACCACCCACATAGGGTTCTAGAACCCTTTACACCCTTTGAAGCTGGCACCAAAGAGCCATAGGTGGGGATGGGTCCAGGAAGAGAACGTTCCCCTGGGATGGTCTGTCTAAGCCCCGGATTTACAGCAGTTCAGTTGGTTTTCTATGGGCTTCATTCAGGTCTGTGACCGCGGGTGGACTGTCTGAGCTCAGACTAGGTCAGAACAGTATCATATGCATTTCTGAAACCCACTTATAGCCCAGAGATACATATATAAGCCATGGACAGGCTTAGGAGGAAGAGATACAAGTGGAATCAAAAAGCAAGCGTAAGGCCAAAGGTCTGGGCATCTCCATTAGAAGAGAACAGAGATTTACACTGGCACCCAAGCAGCTCATTGTCCACACCACGAGCACCCACTTTAAATGCTGGAGGATTGTGGGAAGGCAGTACGTGATTAATGGGGCGTGTGTAAACAAAGTCCTTGAAACAAAAGCCAGAGTGTAAGAAAAGAGATAAGGCTCGACTCCAGTCAAGTTTGGCATCATCCTTCTTCCACTAACGACCTCTACTGTTGCCCAGTGATGGCGGGAGCAGCGTGGATGAGTGGGGGGGGGGGCGTGGAAAAGAAAGGAAGAGAGAAAAAGACACCCTGACGCATACATTCATTCTTTAAAGGAAAACAGATAATTGTGAGGAACTGACCTGTTTTCCTTCTTTGAATAAATAAAAACGCATGACCTGCTTGAAATATGGACAATGGCATTACTGATTTAATTTAAATAGACCACTTGTTATTGTACCGCACAGTGTCTTGCTGTGAATGCTAAAATGGCTGACGTGAGTTAAAGCTGGGGGAGGGAGATAGACCCAACCTGTGTAGGAGGAAAATAAAGTATTTCAACAGTACGCAAATGTTTTGGGGGACAATAGTGTCTCCTATTCTACAAGCACAATGTTTATGGCTTATAAAAAATACATTATTTCCTATTGACACTGTCGCATAAGCTAACAGTTCTTGAAGTACACAGAGAGATGGGTAAAAAACGAAACAATTTTGTGCTACATATTGTTTTTCATTTAAGTATTTGGCCAGCTTCAGTTTATCTGTACTCCTTGGAGAGGACACTTGACACACGCTTCCTGTGTGGATCTGAGAGTCCTTCTACAAGAGGGGATGATACTCTGGAAGACCAGGGATATCCTCCCAGTTTGCCCGTTATCATTGGTCATGTGTGACTAATGTGGCCAGGGACATCTTGGATCACAGGTAGGCTCAATATTCCACTGTAGAACCGTTAATACTAAGAATTTAGAAGAGCCTACTTGTCAACCTGTGGTTTTATAGCTTGGTGTTTACATAATGACATAATGGAGGAGATAGCTGCCATGTCCTCCCTCTCAAATATTTTAGATAGGGCCCCTTTCCACTCCCCCTTGTCCATATACTCGATCTGTGGGCTTTGTGCCTCATTCCACCCAGCATTTCTCCCCACATAACAAGGCAGCAAAATCCTCCGCAACGCATCATGGCTAATCCCCAGGAAGGTCTCATGAACTTGCAGGTCAGATTGGGGGGAAGTAATTCCGGGTCCGAAAAATGAGATTGAAAGAAAGAGGTGGAGTTGCTCAGGCTTAGAGCTGTAGCCAGCCAGCTACCTTTCTTGTTGACTGAACACTAACATTAGTTGCATGGATCTTGCCATCTCCGTCTCCCATTCCTCTGGTGTGCTCATGTCAAGCTTGGCAGGTTCACACCCAGGTCAAGGAGAAAGCGGAGCAGCCATCTTATTACCACATACAGCAATAAAACATCTATCCTAGCTCTAGGGACAGTGCTTTGATCAACAAATCACACTGCACCTCTTGTATTTGTGCATTAAATCCCATCATATTAAGCATGCAGCGCTGCTGACTGACTATTGCCACTGCCCCTTGGTCCTAGATGTCTCTGACATTTTAGCTGGAAAGTCACAGTTTTTCACAAGTATTCAACACAGCAAGCTGCTACCTAATTAACACTATATTTATACTGTCCCTCGTTATTTTTGCCATTATTGGCCTAAAAAGGCAAAACCTAACACAATATCCAGAAGTTCATTTCCAGCAAAATAACAACAAAAGCCATGAATTCAAATGAACTCTGTAGACATCAGAGGTTGTGATGAAGCATAGATCTGGGTCTAAATTATTGTGAAATGGACTACGTTTGGAACCACCAAGACTCTTGGTAGAGCTGGACATGAAGGGCCTCAGGAAGAAAACCAAAAACCCAGCAGGTGATTCAACCTGCCGAGGTGATTGAACCTGCCAGAAGGACAACCATATCTGCAGCCTTTAAAGTACAACAGGTAGACGTAAGCCACTCCAGCCGCTACTACTAGTCCTGAATGCTAGTCATCACCTAGCTAACACCATCCCTACAGTGAAGTATGGTGGTGGGAGCATCATGCTATGGGGATTGGCATTGACTGGGACTGGGAGGATTGATCGAAGAATTAATGGATCAAAATGCAGACGTCCTTGAATCACTTCTCCCTGATACAGTTTGCACTGCACCACAGAGCAAAATTAATCTATAGCATGCAGCAAAAAGAAACAGTCTGAAGAACACAAACAAAACAATGCTGGACTGGCTTTGGGACAAGTTTGTGTCCCTGAGTGGTTCAGTCAAAGCCTGGACTTGAAACCCATCTCTGGGGAGACCTCAAGAGACCTCACCAACCTTCCACATCCAATTTAATGGCTTGAGATGATCAACAAGGAGAATGAGAAGAACTGCCCAAATTCTAGTGTGCAAAGCAAGTATATACATATCCAAAAAGTTTCAAAGTTGTCATCACTGTCAAAGTACTTATTAAAGGACTGTAGCATATTTCAGTAATTTTTTTTGAAAATAATCTACAAATCACTAATATCTTAAAACGGGTGATTATGGTGCATTGTGTGTAGATTGTTTGCTAAAATATTAAATTTAATCAACTGTAAGTTATCTATGACACATCAAAATGTGAACAAAGTGAAGGGGTCCGATTGCTTTCCAGTGACACCGTAGCCCTGCAAATGTTGCAGTGAAATTAGCTGCAGCAGTGCAGAATAATTATAAGACCTTTACATTCCTCTCTCGCTAGATAAGCAGCAGCAGTACAGAACCATGGCTAGTCCTTTAAATTCCTCTCTTGCCAGTAGAACAGAACCATGGCTAGTCGCCTACATTCCTCTCTCGCTAGATGTGCAGCAGCGGTAAAGAACCATGGCTAGTCGCCTACATTCCTCTCTCGCTAGATGTGCAGCAGCGGTAAAGAACCATGGCTAGTCGCCTACATTCCTCTTTCACTAGATGAGCAGCCTTTCCATATTGCTAACAAGGTTTGGGTTTTAACATTTTCTATTTCCCTGTCCAGCAGTGTCAACAAGTTAGATGAATGTACATAATCTCCTTAAATGATTGGTTGATTGGTTCACTACTGTGAGTGTCCAAAGGTCGGACCTCAAAGTCCCAGTGTGTTATGGCGTCATGTGTACATGTACAAATGCTGCCACTGGATTACTACTCCATTTATACCGAGTCAGAGCCAGCACATTGCATTAACAATCACCAGGTCTGTTGCTGAAAAGGGAAATGGATCTGCTTGGCTGCCCCATTCCTTCTGGGTACTTTTTATACATTGAAAAGTCTTATTCATGGCATGGTAAAATTGACAGCGTTCAGGTTTAGTCAGAATCACAAAAGGGTACAGTATTTCTTATTTTCTTCTCTTCTGCAAACTTTTGATACCTTCTGATGTTCTATGTTGCTGTGCATGTATTGTATGTGTCAGTTCGCTTCAGTGGAGCGAGCTGTCCGTCCAGCCGACCACTTCTCACATCCATTGCACAACGTTTCCCGTCTCTTAGCAACAGGACAAGTGCCTGTGGCCGGCTGATACCTTTTCGCCCGGGCCCTTCTCCTGCTTGGAGTGAGGGGACTTTCATGTCTGATATGAGTTTTGAGAGATCCCTCCCTCCCCCTGCTTCCCTTGCCCCTTTGCAGTGATGCTGTGGGGTGTGTCGTTGCGGTGTGGAGCAGCCTGTGGTCGGAAAGCATTGGTTCTGATTTAAAAAAGCAAGATTTAAAAATGCAGGCTCACAATGTCTGTTCACTGACTCTGCTCTAAGCACAGTTAGTTCTGAGAAGCCCACTGAGGAGTCATGGAAGGGATGGGAGGGGAGTTTGGAGAAGAGAAGCAGCCGGAGATGAGATGAGCAGAAAGAGAGAGTTTGTATCTACATCTCTGCACTTAAATTAGTTTCTACAAAATACAAGACAGAAAGACAGTAATCTGGGCTATAGCAACAGCTATATGTCCATATCAGCTGGCCCGTACTGCTGAAAGGAAGGAGTGCTGTGGAATGGTAGTGCTTTCCGTGGCAACGGACATTTTCCTCACTTCATTCACACCAAAGAGCCACTTCAATAATTCATCACTCAGTCTCCTCACAGCCCCTCTCTCCAGCAGGCTAATAGTTTTCATCACCCTTTAAACCCTTCACACACATGCATCCATGCACACACACACACACACACACACACACACACACACACACACACGCACACACACACACACACACACACACACACTCAGTAACCACCTTAGCCATTAACTTAACTCTATTGCTAACCCGAGCTTCATGTCCACACCCTGGGTCAACACTCTACAGTAGCCATTACCCTGCGATTACCCTACTATCAGTTATAGTTCAAAGAAAAAGTTAATTATCAATCCAGTACAAAAACGTATTGAGATTATTTGTATGTGGTTGAATAACATTTATTGATTGTACTCACAGCCCCACCTGACCAAAACAACCCAGGATGTACTTCCAGTAGACCCGTGCTGTCAGCATGCACTGTTAGTTAAACAGCTGAACCATACTGCTGTCCTGCCTCTTTACATATACTATCCAGATGGAACTGGATGTTTGATTATGTACATCAAGTGTTGATTAATCCGTTAGATATTAATGCTCTTATAGCCTTTGCCTCATTTTCTCCTCACTTGGTGTTATGTATATAAAATTATCAACTGAAAGTAGATATTGTGTTCATTCTGTCCCTATACGTTTTCTACTAGCAGCACAAACACAGTACACAAAGTAAAAATCAGAGTATGTGTAAATGTACTTAGCCATAACAGACAATTATGATGCTGATTTATTTGCAAATTGGGAAATGGTTTTCATGTGATTCTGTCATTTTACATGGCGGGACACTGTAGAATATTTTACACACAGAGGATTGGAATGGCTACTCTGACACTGTAACACTGAGAAATGAGACACAAAGAAAAACAACAGTGTCTTGAATGATTAACCTGGTACCAGAGTCTACAGACTCACATTACGCTCTAGTATCTAAAAAGGATTGTATTTGAAACACTGAGAAAGGCCTGAATGCGGTTCCCAGAGAGATCTGTTATGCTTCCTGACTGTAGGCTAAACCTTGTGATTGGGCTACACACAATTCACATCAAGTTTATTTTATTAAAAGTGTCTATTGATCCTCTGTGAGAAGATTAGAGGCCTACTCCTGGTGTGGTACTCTAAATTATTCTGGTTGTACAAGGAAATAAATGATAAACTGCTGAAGCCATGGTTGCAAGCTCATGTCCATCATGCCGTAGAGCGTCATAGAGCGTTTTGTTTATCTGAAGAGTCATTTTTCCTTTTGTGAAAAAGAAGTGTGCATGCTTTTTTCTATCACCACAGCAACGGCCACACATCGGTTTCTTGCCTATCAATTGTTCAGGTTAACGAAGACTCGTTTCAGAAGCCCATTAACACTGGTTTTCTACATTGCATCATTTGTCCTGACCTTGCAACAGCCCACTAGCCAGTTAGAGTAGATGCATTGCAGTGTTAGAATAGTTGTATTGTAATGTTAGAGTAGTTGTATTGTAGTGTTAGAGTAGTTGTGGTATGCATTGTTGTGGAGGTACAGCGAGTAGAGGAGTGAAAGTAGGTATCCGTGCAGCACTCGAGTGCTGAGGGATAAAGACTCTGAACTAGACATGCCCATCTTTGCACGTAATGACCTGCGTGGTTCAGGAAGTCATTCATCTACTGAGAGATGGAGTTGGACATGTTAAGCTGGAAAGGTTTGTCTTGGTTTTGGGATGATGGTGTTGAACACAGGACAAGTCTTTGGGTTGTGGTGGAATTTGATGATGGAGCAGAGGTCCAAGCTAACAGAACACATGCCAATCACATTTGATCTTTTCACATCAGATATTTTCTAGATCGCATCTGACCGGTCAAAAGCCGTACAGTGACATAAATATTTAAATTGGGATGCCTGGGAAAAGACTGCTATAGTAGAAGACATATTTTATGGATATCTTTGAAGTGCATAACGGTCCTGACAACAAAAGCATATGCTTTACATTTTGCCATCGATCACACTGACAAAGCAGGCTGCAAATTTTTTCACAATTCTAAGCTATGTACGATCCCACCATAAATAAGAAGATAATGGCCTTCATCAAATCATTTCTAAGTGCTTCATCCATACTAAAACAAATGACTAAACGAGTGAAGACCTTTTCATCCACATGTTTTTTTTTTTTACATAATTTGTTGACTCGAATTTGGGTTACATGAAACCCTACTGGATTATAAAGGAATGGAATAAAAAAGTATCAACTTTGTTTTAGTATGTACTAAGCAAATGGACTAAAATATGAGATATTTTGGATCTCCTGAGAGGCTTTGTCTCCGTCCATCATTGCTCGCCCCAAAACATTTTATATTAACTTAGGCCTGGTTCAGTTTTCTGGTATATCTGTTTATTTACCCTTTATTAAAAAAACGATCTAACTGATTTATAACAGATCGCGGATAGCTAAACCATGCTGCTGTCCTAGCGTGTCATTTTTTCTCCTTTGGTCTCATTTAGCTCGATACTAAATAAGATGCTAGAGCAGCGAAAAAAGAAAAACGGTGTGACAACTGCGACAACAAGAGAGCGATATGACAGGTTATTTACAATACAAGATAAAAATAATATGAAGACTAATAGGAAGACAACATACTGTAAGCCTATACGAACAAACCTGCTAAATCCTGCATGACATTCTGAGATGCATTTTAGCCTATTTTAACTCCCTTTTGGTCTAGAATATAAGCCTTATAATTACTTATTCTAGACCAATGTGTGTTTAATGGCCTGAGTGTCAATTTAATTCATGCTCTGTATTAGTATTATTTTATAGACACTCAACTAATTTGTGTGGTGAATCTGTTAGAGTGAAGATTCTCTGTGTATTCATTTGTATGGCTGTGGACAGGTAGAGCATTGGGATGGTATTAAGTCTTATCTTTGATCGTTGGATAACAAAAATAGGCGGTAATGATGAGAGTAGTAATCTATAGAAGTGTGCTGTTTTCTGTCAAGCCAAGTTGTACGAATGTGCATAACGGAACAAACCAGGGAATCATTATGCATCAGTGTGCTGGTCAGAGAATTGAATCAGCGTGTAGTTGCTGTAAATTGTGATCAGATAGCAAATGGACCCTTTTGATCTGATGAAGATAACCACATGTTAATACAAAGTGCAGAAACAGCCAGAGTGCCATCTAACTGTCCAATTGGGCTTGGGGAGGCTCAGGCCATGTTCAGCCTTGTTATGTGACTGTTTAATGTGCTTGGGGGATATGGATTTGGAGAGGCTCCTTTGGCTACACCAACTAACATGCTGTTCATTATAGCAACTAGTCACAATCACCAGACAGCCACACAAAAACACACACACACACACAAACACACACATACACACACATACACACATATACACACATACACAAACACACACATCTAAGCATGCAATAACATTACACAAACAGTATACAGACACACATTGTAAATGAACAGTGCCTTGGTTTCCCTAGCTGGTTGTAAAGGGCTGTGAGTATCTCTGTCATTTGATCATGTCTCACAGCTTAACCTCCTTCAACTCACCAGCATTCATCAATGACTGCAGCGCTGAACCCAACATCAAGGCCAAACCAGTCTGAACCCGTCATGTGACTGGCTCTCCATGCATGTGTCTACTACATGTGCATGCCTGTTGGTGAGCCATTTCTGCAAATGTTTCATGGGTTGGAGAACACGACGGTAGGGTTCTCATATTGTTACAATTATGGGCTGCCATCTTTAATTCGAACAACAGGTTTTACTGTACAGGCTAAACTGAGAAGATAAAAGAAATGGAATTGGCTGCTAAGTAGGCTGCTAATATTAGGAGCTAACAGCGAAAATAGTTTGCATGTCATTTATCATTTGAGGGAGAGTGCTAAACAAAATTAATTAGCTTGAGGCACTACAGAGGCAGTACCACTCTTCTGCAGCATTTATCTAAACTAGTGAATGAATAACACCATCCCTACTTTGTGTAATTCAATGACCTGAGTCAGCTATTTGCCGTTGACAACGTCAGGTCGGGATAGACCACCCAGTCGAAAGTGTGTGATAAAGCTGCTCTTGTACTGAATGTAATTACGTTGCTATTGAACTTGCAACGCAACGTCTACTAGCTAGCCATTCTCTATATATTAACCTTTACCTGTGTATCTTTCATGCTGACTAACTACACATTTCCAACCTGATAGCTGTGAACCCAAGCTGATAACATTCAGCATCCATAACTGTATTAATATTTATAGCACAAGAGGCATATTCTTCAGTCCAGTTGTAAATTCGTAGGGCTACAGCTAATTATTTGTTTAAGGCAAGTCAGAATACAAGGGAAGGCTTTAAAACCCCCAAATAGCTTGTTGATTTTAAATAAAACACATGTAAGCAAATATTTGTTATTCTCTTATCACCAAACCATATGTTACAAATTGATAGTTGAGAATTGTGCATAAAGGTAAATGCGTGTGTTTATTGTAATTAGGCAGTTAGATGATAGTCATGATCAGGAGAAGTGTAGAAATGAATCTCCAGAGGGATAAGCCAAGAATCATCCCCTCTACTAGAACATCCTGTGACAACTACGCCATCTGCAGCTCATCCTCCCCCTGCAGGAGGCGGGCCTCGGCGCTCGATGTCACCGGCCTTCTAAACACCACCGCCCATCATCAATCCATCGCACCTGTTGTCCTGTTTAGCGCACATGATTCTCATCCAGTCGTTACCATTCCAGTATATATGTGTCCTCTGTTCCCCCCTGTCTTTGCG
>JACXGJ010010008.1:0-22912 GCA_016801105.1 Esox niger | reverse complement strand
TAAACACACCCCTCCAGGTATTTATACAGCTTTTACCCCACAGGACAATTGAGAGAGATGGAAGCGTTTGAGCCTGTAACATCATGTGCTAATAGACTATCAATATGCTGCAATAAACAATTGTATTACTCTCTCCCTTGACAACCGAGTACGCGAGTTATTATTACTACCACTATACGACATGGCTGATTTCTAACACACATCTCACAACATCATACCCCATATTACACACAGATAGTCCTGATCAGTATATAGAGAATTTCCATTAGACGGATGGCCTGATCAATGGACAGGAGCTGAGGGGATCTGTGTCAAGGCTACATGATTTTGCGGTGGTTCAGTACGTAACACCTGGTCGATTTAAAAGTCATAGCTGATACAGACAAAACAAACACACTGAAATGTCTTTTTTTAGGTCACTACTGATTGTCATTGGCCAATACCAATCGTTTTGCTTACTTTTTAATTACAGGGACGTGGATGGTTACCGTTCTGTTGAACAATAAGCCTCTGTAATGCCTTTGATAGATCTATGCTTCTGTAATCAATTAAAACTCACGTAATTGGAATTAAGTTGGTCTGAAACTTCCACAATCTATTGCTGCAGACAATTGCCACTCTGATTGCTGTGGAAATGAATTGCTACTCGATTGAAATAACAATTCATGACAAAAGTGACATATTCTCTGTAAACATTAATTCATAGTTTCATATTTTGCAAATTATTTTTATTTATTTCTCTCAAGGACGTAAGAGGATCTCAATGACCAATAGCTGTATAGGTTACTGTAGAGCACAAGGCAAACCTATGAAGTAGTTTGTGCTCTTCAGTAATACAGTACTTAGTCACATAAAAAACTTGTATATGGGAAGATCCTACATGATTTGGTTTTAGAATAGTGTGATATCTGCAAAATGATAAACTGTACTGAATACTATCCAGAGTATATTGAACTGAATGTATTCCAAAATACCATGACAGTACGCTATGGAGATTTCAGTTTCTATATCCACCTCTTGTTGAGACCTCATAGCATCTGTGAGATACAGTATATATTTAGCACACCTGTCAATAAAGCATTTTTAAATGTAGGAGCCGGTTTTTAAGTCTCTAATTTGTATTTGTATTTTGGCTGGGTGTGGCACTGCAGAGATGTTCCTTTCAGTATTTGCATCCTTTTGTGCAACTCTCTGCCTTGGCCCAGAGCTGCTCCAGTGCGAAATTTTTATACCTGCCCTGATGGGAAGCAGCTGCGCAGGGGATGGGCTGGCCCTGCTACCTGCCTCCAGAATGTTCCGGCACCTGCCAGCCTTTTCTGTCAGACATAGTAGAGGGATGGTTTGTGAAAAATGTCACAAATTTCTGCCAGGAAATGAAAAGAACATAGGCCCCTTTATGTATACACTGATGAAAAAGAGGGAATTGTTTGTGCTACATTTCACATGTTTCCCTCAGAAAATCAAAGGAAAAAAGGCTCCTGCTTTGTATACATTTCCTAAAATATTTTGGTCTCTCCATCACTAAAAGTTATTATTAATAAGGTTAGAGTAGGCGAAAGAGGGTTTTCGTCCTATTGGGATTCCACATTTCATTTGTCTGAGCTGTGTAAAATGGGATTAATATTAGGATTTGATTTCTCCAAGTTGACAGGGGACATGACCACAGTACCAAATTCAGGTGGCAATCCTCATGCTCCATCGACCTGGAAGAAGCTGTGGCAGTGTCAGCCTTTGTTGTTAGTGACCCAAAAAGAACACTTTAGAAGAGCCCTTCTACCTTCCATATTGGATTTAAAAAGTTGTTGTGGGGTTGGAGGACCAAGATATCAGTGGTGGTAGAACAAGGAGCTTGGGTTGATCTGCAGAGTTTGAGAGTTTGAGAAGATATAGAGGTAAATGTATTCTTTCTGCTCTGTGGGAATGTCCCATGGATTTTTTTGTAGATACAGTTTTCACCGGGAAGTCAGTAAAGTGGGCTGTCATGGATTAACCTGGGAATATTGAACACTAGGCAGGCAGTTTAATTCTGGGTAAGATGCAGGGAACTTATTGGTGCAGAGAACTTGTTTGTAATATCATATTGTTGGATATTTATATGACATCATTCTAAAGAACATCTGTATGACATATACCCTGTCTGGCTCCCAGGGATTTTTTGATGATTAGCTTAGCAAATGTGTGACACATCATGACAATCTGAACAAGATTAGTTGACCGTCGATTGGGCAGGAGAAAATTCATTAATAATCACCCTTCTTTAATATTTCTAGTAAAATAGCATGCCTAATGTACTGTTTTTGTGATTTAGTTTATAAAGCAGTGTGATAAGAATCAGAAGAAAAAAGTTGCTACACAAAATAGAGCATGCTATTGTGAGACAGAGCTTTCGATTACAGACAGATGCTGATTCAGTCTGCCTGGTAGCAGAACTGTCTGTGCTGTGCCCCTCTCTCTCATAAAAGTTTCAACATATTGATCTTCTCTATTCCAAAAACATAAGATAGTATGGCTGGCAATACTTGAAGATGTTGAATGAGAATGTTGCGTGTGAAGTTGAGGTACAGTTAGGCAGTAGTGCTACTGATGCAAAACTTAATTATGTGTGAGACCCAAACCATAGATAGCGGATCAAAATGCATGCCCCCAAAAACAGGCAGCTTAACATTAAAGACTACGCTAGATATAAAATAATTGTGCCCTGCCGTCATAGCATATAGCTGCCTAGGGCCATACACTGTATTTTATTTTTGTACCATATAAACTGAGCTGAACACCTTAGTGATCTCAGGTGAGCGCACACACACACACACACACACACACACACACACACACACACCCAATTAGGCTTTTAAATCTGCCAGTGACATGGTCAAATCCAAGAGATTGACCAAGATGAAATCAATCCCTGGTCGGCTGGCTGCTTGACGATGCGTTCTTCCGAACCATTTCCTTTGCCAGTGTGGGCTATCACTTACATCTCAAACAGCCCCGCTCTCTCCTCACTCCCCCCGTTTCTTTTTTCCTATCGCCAGTTCTTCTTTCCCTTATTTCTTCCTTGTCTTGAGAGATAAGACACATCCACTGTCATGGAGTTCATAAGTGCATTTAGAGTGATTGGTTTACTGCAGAAGGAAAGACTGATGGAGGTGAAATTGACTCAGCACCAAGTGTATGTGGGTGTGTGCATGAGGGGGCTGTGTGTCGGAGGGACTATGTTCCACACTCGCAGTAGTGAAAACTAATTTACAGGCTCACCCCACAGGTCAGTCTGACGGGCTAGGTCCAAACATCAATCAGACAAATCGGCTTTAGGCCGCTGGCAATCCACTTGCAAATTCCTTCTCCCTGCCCGGCAATGGGCTAAACCACCCTTGAGCAGAAAACAGACATGATACCTTGTCTCCAAAAACTCTCTTTCAACCCTCTTCATGTTCAAAGCCTAAGGATATTAAGCAAATGGATGGCTTGTAATGTTCTTTTTAGTTGTTTTCAGTGGCGGTGTGTACATGACACTGCCAGAATGGATCTCGATGTCTGTGTGTGTCTGTACAGTGTGTCGGTACATGTATGAGACCATCTAAAGAAATCTCTGAGAATAATTTGTTGTTTTCCTGCATGACCCAGATGCATTCACTGCTATATGCACACTCAGCTACCTCTGGAGCTCACCCTAGTCAGCAACCTATTCCCCCTTAAACAGCACATTCCTATGTATCCTCCATTAATAAATGTCACATAAACTACAAGTTAACAAAATAGAGTTTGAACCATAAACAAGATGAAACTGTGCCCGACTCAGTGTACAACCGTGCAAATTGCCCAACATGAACAGTAACATTCTTAGACTTGTTGCAGTAAAAGACTAATGGTCAACACAGTGGTCCAAATGGTGAAAACAATTGATTCTTTTTTTGCCGTTGGCCATTTCTTTGTAATGAGAGTCGGCCTATTCAGAAACTGCTAGCTGGTATACTCTACTGAGAGGAAATATCAGCTATGGAAGGCTGACATTAATGAGAGAAATTGTGTCAAGAGATTGAGATATGTTAAAGTAATATAACTATGATATTATAGGTGAGGTAAGATAAATGGACGTGAGTGGAAAAGCATTCAAGGTGACTTAGAGAATGCCAAGAGTGTGCAAAGCTGTCATCAAGGCAAAGAGTGACTACTTTCAAGAATCTACAATATAAAATGCATTTTCATCTGTTGAACACTTTTTTGTTCTTACATGACTTTTTGTTATTTGTGTTAAAGTTTTGATGTATTCCCTAGTATTCTACCATTTGGAATATAGTAAAACTAAAGAAATCCCCTTGAATGAGTACGTGTCCAAGCGTTAGACTGGTACAGTACATACATAGTTTGTGTTCATTCCTAGATGTTTGAGATACAGACAGTATATATGATTTCCAAGTCTACAGCATATCCCAACAAAGAAAACATTCTGTTATGGATGGAAGTGTAATAGAGATGTATTCTATGTCATGTAATACATTCCCTGAATAAGCCACAGCAAGGTGTAATTACTGACAAATCAGCTAATTCATTTGCCTGAGTACCCTGGTCTACGCCATGTTTAGGAGTGCTACTGTACAAATGCATGAGTGCTACACACACAAATGCATTCAAGCAAGCACACACACATACACACACACACACACACACAGAAACCTTTTGTTCTGGTCCATAGGATGTGTTTCATACAAAGTTCCATGCCCTTTCTCCCCTCCAACTGGCCAATTAGGGCTATTGAGCTGAGTATGTCACTTCAGCAGCCTCATTGACCTTTTTCTCTCCCTGGTGCCGTCAGGCACACACACACACACACACACACACACACACACCCACACTCACACACACAGCCTGATCACACACTCTTACATCCAAAGCCTTCACTTCATTAGAGGAGCATGCCCACTCCAAGTCAACGCTTCCCTTGGGAAGGGTGCAAATCTCAGGTCCCCTGTGACACACCGTGCAGCCCGATCCCATACCCTCTTCTAAAAGGTACCTCTGGTAAAGATGGGAAACTATTTCATTGGTACAGGTACGATAAATCTTCCACATAGCGTCTGAGGGCAAGGTGCAGCGATCACCAGTTTGATTATGGTCCAACCGGATCAGATGGTCATAGGATGTACACCTTACGGATCCATGTGAGATATGGCCGCTGATCTAGCGGAAGGTGTTTGGTGACATCCGGGAAACGCACCATGCTTCATACATTCAGCGTATGCTGGCGAAATGATGCCAGCTCACACGTGTGCTTGCGTATTCAGTGTCAGTAGATGTAAGGCTTCTTGCCACCTGCAGAACACGTCAAAAGGGTTAGTAGCAGGGCTAGAAAGGTTTGGCATCGACAGTAGTCAGGGAGGCCAGTCCGCGGTCATGGTTCAGTCTTGGTAGTTGTCCCGGCAGGATTGCTCCCAGTTGTAAACTGTGGTTGTGTAGAGTTTGCTGGCAGCACAACGCCTGGCTGTGGACTGCGGTGAGCTGGCAGGAAGCCTGGAGGTCAAAGCATTGAGGGAAGCCTGCCCAGGCCATAAAAGCAGTACTTAAAGTCTATTATTTTGCTAAGCTGAATTTTTGTACACTACACAGTACTAAAATAGTATTTCAGTAAAATAAATAGTAATAAGTACACTTAAGTATTTTAAAATGGAACCACTCATCTCATCCTTTGTATGCTTCCAACACATGATTGGAAATTGCATTTTTGTACACTTGTACATGTTATACTCCTATTTCAAATGTACATATAATACATGTATTGTTATATACAATCACAAGTGGAGCTCTGCCCTAATGGGAGGGTTACTGTGAACATGTCTATTACTATGTATTGTTGTGTCACAACTATTGGTCTGTGTCAAATCTCTATTCGTGGGCAAGTGTCTGAGTGCTGACATTGGACTGAATAGGGAGTGTTATATGTCTTCTCTCGGAGACAGTCTTGAAGCTGACACCTCTACACTATAGCCCTGACTCAGCCTCTAGTCTCTCTCCATACGTTGCTTTCTGTAGCTCAAATCTCTATCTTTCTCTCCCCATCTTCTTTAGAACCACATTCCTGTCTCTGCCTCTCTGCCAGTCTCTTTTTATCACCACTCTCTTTGACTCAGTCTCTCCCTCCGCTTCTCTGCTTTTTCTTCTTTTTCTATTTATCTGTTACATTTATTTGACCTTTTGCCTCAATTATGTCACCTCTGTCTCAATCACTTGTACTAATTTTACCTTCCTTCCCATTCTGTCTCTATGTCTGGGCATGTAGTAAGCTCTAATAGATCACTCAGCCCTCCAATCCCCCTCCTCTCTCCTCTTTATACCCCTCTGCCTCCCCAGAGTACCCTGTTTACACCTGAATATCAGAATACATATTCGCCAAAAGTAATGTTGGACTCTGCCTCTCTCTCTGCTTCAGCCTTCTCCAACTTCACCTCAATTTAATGTGCAACATATTCCCCTACAAAGAGAGCTGTGCAGAGTGGTCCCTATGTTTATCTCCAGATTTGGGTCCTTGCACACAAACAATCCATCCGGCAGTATTTTTTTATGAAGGAGCTTTGACTATTTGTGAGTAGCTCTTTAGGGGAAATGCCTCCCACCACTACCTCTCTATAAAAAGAGGCTAATGCATTTGTCAGGATGTATCCTGAATTATATATCCCTCCTCTATCGTGCTGAAACAAAATGAGGCATCTTGTTCTTTGTGCAGATGATGAAAGGCAGGGAGAGAAGAGGAAAAAGGAGGACGAGGGCCAGGTACTAATTGAGATAAAAGTAGTGATTTCGTCAGTGCTGCTGAGGGAACGCAGTAGATTTACTGCATGGTAACAAGAGGCGTCTTTCCTTTTCTTTCCCTATATCCTTCACTCCCACTTTCCCTGTACCTTCTCTACCCCTCTTTTTATCACTCCCTGCTCCCACCTTCTCTCTGTATCTCCCTACTCTCTCGCTCTCCTTCACACTCCCTTCCTGATAGAATTCCTCCCACGGATGTGATGGTGTTGGGGTCTGTTCACATATTGATTATCCCGGCGTCTGTGTGTCCATCTGTCTGAACGGGTGCACTGACTACAGCGTAATTAAAGATAAGGGAGAGGATGGCGGCAAAGACAGCCTGGAGTGAAAAAAAGTTAAGATGAGAACACCCAGTTTGTGATAAACCAATACCGCACTGCTTGACTTCTACTGGACCTCTGGGCTTTGCCCTCAACAGAACATCTCTTATTAAACGACTCAGTCAGGTCATTGTTGTAGTGAACTAGTAATAGGTATTGTACAACTGGCTGCACATGCAGTACTATTGGACATTTGGGCCAGAATGATTTCATGTGGAGTGAGAAAATCAAGATTGCCATAGAAGAGGATGCTGCATTCCCTTTATGTCTTCCTTTCCTGAAAAGTGAATACCAGGATTGTCAGGCCAATCTTTCCCCTTCTCAGAATAATGCTTGTTTAACACGTTTTACTCCAAACACTAACTAACCAGATTTGGCAGATCTACCAGCTAATTATTAGAGCAAAGGTTTACAGGACGGTGGGACAGTGTTGAACCATGACATTAGTGCTCCACTGCTGGACCTAAAGACAATACACAAGCCTAATAAGGCTACACATTTCACTGTGGCGCTGAATGTTTTTCATTTTCTGCCACCAAAACTGAATGGCATGCAGCAATAGGCGTTGACAACACCAAAACACAAGTAGTCATGTAGCCTGCAGATGGAATATGATCACAGATAAGTTATCATATTAGCATTGCAGTATCTGATTGCAAAAAGTCAAAGTACATTTTCCTTCCAAAAATGAATAATGACATTAAAAACAGCTTTTCTGTAATCAAATTGTGTATGCGTAACACATAAAGAGGACGGTGTGGGTAGAAATCCATCATCATTTTCAAGCAAGTAGTCAGGCGAGTTCGTCTTCCACTGTTGTATTATAATAACACAGCATTGCAGTATTCAAATAGTCTGTTTATGATGCTTTTTGTGAATGTTTCTCTCCAATGTATGCTTTTGCAACAAAATAATTTAGGTATGATCAGAATATTCGTTTTTTAAGGTGTGATTTCAGTAAGAAGTTACTTTAATGACTAACAGTAAATCAGTGATGATGGGCAAATATAAGCAGTAGGAGCAGTCCATGTGTAGCAAATAACACAATAAGTGGATTTCATATAGACCTCAAACTTGACCAACTTCTAAACAATTGGTCTTTCAAGACTAGGATTGCCTACCGGTTTTTGATTGATAATAATGCATAAATTGAACATTATTATCTTATGCATGAGGGAGTAGATGTGCCAATGTTTTCTGTACAAAGGAAAAGTCACAAAAGCATATTTGTAATGTTTAGGAATGGGGTGCATTTTGACATCCAAGTTTGGTCCTTATAGGCTCTTTTCATAATCTCCAACAGCATACTCAGAATAAAGCAATGCATTTGGGCATTCACATTATTCTTCACTGATCACGTGGGATTGAATATAGTTACGGTGTTTGTAATGGGAACAACAAAGTCCAGGTGTGAGTAATGATGGGGCATTGAATCAGTGGCAGCTAGTCGACCACCAACATTGAGTGCTGGAGCAGGAAAGAAGGCGAGGCAGATGTTACTAAACCTATTAAGATATGTGACTAATGGAAAACTCAGCATTTTAAGCCACTGTTAAGTTGTGTGATAAAGCCAAGTCATAAAGCAGATCTTAATGGCCTTGTACTTCTGAATCAGCATGACAACCAAAACCACTGCTTTTCAAAAACAGACATTAAACCTTACGCAACCATCTGCTACCACAGTGAGACACCGACAGAAAAAGCAGAATTGGGTAAATAACCACTATTAAGAGAAATCCACCCTAAACCATTCCTAATGTTAAATATCTAAAATATATGACAACAATGTACACTTTTTGTTAAATATTTCTTAATTCCATTATTAGCAAACAAAATATGTTTTAGGACTCAACTACTAAACCCACAATGCAATGCTCTCTTTAGAAGAACACCATTACCCTCATCAAAACAAGACTTCTGACTATAGAATCTGGTTATAAAGGTCCAATGACATTAAGCACACTCCAGGATAATGTTAATGAGTAAAGGCTTTCTTCTGGGAAGGCGATCCAGATAGCTTCTTGACATGGAGGTGATGTTTAATTGAAGTTCTGGAGACTTAGTGACCCTAAAATTCAACAATTATTATTCTCCTACTGTGATCCTTGGATATTCTATTTTACCTAGTCTAAGGCTGCAGGCTAATTACATATTGTTCCTGTTTTTATAGCCTATCATGTCTTTAGTAAACCTATAACAAGCGTATCCTGTGAGCAGGATAGCAAACAAATGTTTCTTTTATACTATCCTACTCCTAGGCTTGCAGTGCTGGACAAACAGAGCTTCCTATGTTCAGGCTTACCTTTAGGAGCTAACAAGATAACAACCTACGAGCTGGGATTCTATCTAACGTTAATGAGTGGTTTGGAATTCCCATTTTTATAGCCTATCTACGACTGAATGGGTTTCGTATATTTGTCCTAGGATAGTGGCACCGAACTGAGATGTATGGGTAGCTTACTTCTGGGTAGTCAGTTTGCTACTTAGATGGAGAGCTTATGGTCACTGCAGTGCTGAAATATGCCCAACAAGTCAGATCAATATAGGTCTGTGTATTCCTCCATCCCTTGAAGGCAATGCATATATTTATTTGTGCACCCAGAGCTTTACGTCAATTACTTTGAGAGAATTAGCTTAGCCTCTCCCTTACACATCCACTCCGATGTGACAATGAAGAATGGCATTATCTCAGTGGGAAGATAAATCCATTAGATTTTGTTGATAAGAATAATCATGACAAATGTTCTTAAAAAAAGTTCATACTTGGAACAATTATATCTCCATTAAAGGTTCGATGACCTTTTTCTCATCTTTAATCAGGAAGTCCAAAAATATGGTGGCCACGGTAGATCCCTCATCTTCAGTGACCAGAATATATAGGTATAACACATTACTACACTATTACCTAACTCAATAGATGCTCTTAGAATTCAAATAATGGAGATAAAAGTCATTTTACCCACTGGCAGAACATAATTCTGTCACCAGATCAATATGAATGTAATTATTTTTGGTGAATTACCCCTTTAAATCAGACAACAAAAAGACACAACTGAATCATAGTCATTCCCTGTATCACAACTGAGTTCAAACTGAACATTCACCTCCAAAGTGTTTGGGGAGTCTGAGTGGAATACTAACTAGGGATCATAAATATTGGGAATCGGGGGACACTACATGTAGGATGGAAGTATATTTCTGCAGCCAAAACTGCTGACATCAGTGAGAGGGGAATTGCAGCAGGCGTCATGAGTGTGGGTGCATACCAGATCTGATGTCAATGGGAAAAACGAGTAGACCCAGCCATTGCACTGTGCTTTGATACACTACATTACTCACCATACATCTGAGTGAGAGAGGAAAAACCCAATCGCTGATGTCTTGCATCAAAAACAGAGGTGGGTGCCTGTCATGTAGTAATACTCGCTCTCACACACGCACACACGCACAGACAGACACAAACTCAAAAACCCACACTAGCTTGCATAGGCCTTTTTCATGGGCAATTTCTCTTCACTTGATCTTGGGAAGATGATCTTCGTTTTGTCATTTTAATTCGTAATCGCTCCAAGTGCGTCCATCCCTAGCCAAGGATGCTACCAGGGAGAGGGGAAGAAATGCTTAGATGGGTAAGGGAGGAAGGGGATAGGAGGCAGAAGAGGTCAAAAAAGGGAGGGTTTTTCATGACTGAAAGAGCAACATACTCAGGGGGCATTTTCCATACTGTCATATCATTTCACTGAACATTAAGTGGATGGATTCTGTTCCTCTCATACCTCTCTGATTTCCCACTGTCTTCCCTGCCTCCCTCAAATTCTGGTAAATCTTTCTTTGTGTCACTCATTTCTTCCTCTCTTTCTATCTTCCCTTCCTATTCCGTCTCTTTTTTCATCCCTGTTGTATCTCTCCCATTCACACTCAGGGGATAATACATCTGGCCTTTCAGTTTTCATCACTTTGACAGCTTCTACATTCTTCTGCAATGAACGGTGTCATTATGAATCTTTACAATGGAGCCTCAATTAAATTTCATGCATTTCATCGAAAAGTGTGAAGTAGCTGTCTTATAAAACACAAGCTTTGGCCTAATGCTAACTGTCAGACTGATCCGGTCAATGCCAAACTGTGCTCTTTGTTACACGGACATACGTTTTGAGTGGAAAGTTTGAAACTATGCTGAATAATGTTCGGATTTGGCCACACACCCACAGATAAATTTGCGTTCACACAAACACATGGCGACACTCTCTACCCACTTACATAGAGACTTTCACACACGCCGACACAAACACATGGAGACACTCTCTACCCACTTACATAGAGACTTTCACACACGCCGACACAAACACATGGAGACACTCTCTACCCACTTACATAGAGACTTTCACACACGCCGACACAAACACATGGAGACACTCTCTACCCACTTACATAGAGACTTTCACACACGCCGACACAAACACATGGCGACACTCTCTACCCACTTACATAGAGACTTTCACACACGCCGACACAAACACATGGAGACACTCTCTACCCACTTACATAAAGACTTTTACACATGCCAACTCTCCTCGTTGAAGTGTTGTTATGTAGCTAGCAGGCCAGCAGACCAGTGAAAAAGAAAGTAAAACAACAAGTAGGGGTTGAAGAAGTGAGCTTAGCCCTGTCCATTAGCTAACCCAGCAGAGAGGAACATAATGGCTGTGAGACAGACAGTATGACCTTACTGCCCCCTGCAGATAAGGCAGCTCAAGTTTCACAGCTTTTCGAGTGTTAAGTGTCATTGATTGTGCTTGAAGTGCTGATGATCTATATAGTTCATGTGTGTATGTGTGTCTTTGTTTTGAGTGTGTGTGTGTGTGTGTGTGTGTGTGTGTGTGTAAAAGAGTTTTGTAAATGACTTACTCTGCAGGACTCATGCATGCACACACACTTGCTAGGAAAGCGACATTGTGGTGTGAACTCTTTGTTCTTTGGTGTGTTCATGGCTTTCTCAGGGCTAATGTTTGAACAGCACTGGCAGTGATAGCAGAATGCTTCCGTTGGCACTTAAATCAGTCCTGTGAAATACATTGAAAAACGGTGTCCTAGCAGCAGACATACGTGGTATTATAGTCCCTAATGATTATTTTAATGTGCTATTATAGTCCCTAAAGAATATTTCAGCGTGGTATTATAGTCCCTAACTATAATTTCAGTGTGATATTATAGTCCAAACAATTATTTCAGTGTGGTACAACAGTCCCTAATGATCATTTCTGAAGTCCACACATTTTATAATATAACAGTTGTATTCCTCATTACACATGTATTTCAACATGTGTTCCATTGACATGGAAATACAAGCAGCAATAGTGAGTAAATCAAAAAATAACAAAGAAATTAAAGTATATCTGCTGGAATAATATGATTGACTATATTTCTTGAAAGAACCTACAGAATTACTGAGGGAAATGGATGATTTGATAGAAAGCAGTGAAACAATGGCTCTACTATAACTGGCAGCCAGACAGGGAAGCAGGGTGGGCAACATGTAGAAAACTGACAAAAGGTCAAATATTAGTATGTTATTTTCTCATGAAGCATATAGCAAAAAATATAGAAATCATAACTTTTTCTAATATCAGCTAGTTTTGAGAAAACAAATGGTCAGTCTTAATACTAGTGACAAATGTCCACTGAATTATTTGAATCATGGAGCCAGTAGTTAGTGGACTAAATACCTGCCAAATAACAGCTTAAAAGGGCTTTACAATAGTGTTAGCTCCATTCGATAGCTCTGAGTCTCAGATCGTATCTATCCAATCAGAGCTGATATAGACTACCCCTCACTGGAGGGAGAGTACAGAATCTGTTTAAGGAAACATTTATGCAAATGTATGCACACCCTCTTGTATCTTTATGAAGTAAATACTTAAACTACTGTTCTATATATCTGCCATTATTGTTTGCAGTGTCGACTAGGCGACAGTTTGATTGCGTCCAAATGTAGACTAAATGTAATGGAATCCAACTAAACTCAACCCGTAAAAGTATCATCTTTTTGGTATAGCTAGGATGCAATTACAATAATTTAAGTGTAATTATGCAATTAGTGCTACACAGTGCCAGTGGCATTTTGGTTAGTGCTATCTGATCATTCCCTCAGAATGTCTTCAGGCTTGGAACATGGTGTGAGATAATGGTCCATTAATATTTTTTTGTCAATAAATCTAATGCCTAAGAATGTAAAACCATGATAACACTCCCACCACAGTAACCCAGCATACATTTGGTAGAATTACGTAGTTAGAACGTTAATTTAATAGATTTTATTGGGTAATAAGAAGTGTGGGTTCTCATGGGTTCTCATATTCTTGTGTGCTTTGCATATGACCACATACAGTTTGTCGCTTTCTCCACTCAAACTGTACAGTGAATCATGGTTAAACTATGTAACAAAACCCTGATTCATCAACCCCTGGCCAGACTACCCAAAGCTGTCAACAGTATGCACAGTAACTGATATGTATGTTAGGACTCAGGTATACGACAGTGTGTAAAAAGGAGAGGGAGTCAATGAGAGAAAGGTGACCAGGGAGATTGACAAAGCGCAAAATATGAAGGTAAATCAGGAGAGAAAAGAGAGGGAAGAGAAAATATAGAGTATGTGTGTATGTGAGAGCAAGAGTGAGTGACAGGGAGAAAGTGAGAGTTGGGCCCAACAGACCCAGCTGAGTGGCAAAGACCGGTGGCCAGATTGCAGACCATCACCATGGACACACACACACACACACACACACACACACACACGCAGGGCTTCACAAGTTGCAGAGGTGACATCTGGAACTTGTCATAATGAGCTCCTTCAGCATGCCAAAAGTATCACTGAGACCCTGCACCAGAGAGGTGACCACAGCTGGTCATTACGAACACTAAATCACTGCAAAATCATGGAAAGACCCATGTGCGCTTTCAGCTGTCATGGTCCACCAAAGGTTAATAAAGCTAATTTCATTTGTATTAGTGGACAACGTGTTTGAAGGCCCTTGCTAACATCGGGGCCCTCGGTGAACTCATTTTGGTCTATATACAAGGTCATTTCTGATTGACTTGGTGTTATGGCTGATCCAGCCACTGACCTGACCATAATAAAGGCAGACAGCGTGTGTCATTACACTTTCTCTGCAGCAGCTCTACATGGGCCAATGGTTATCAGTCATCATAAGTGACTTTATCTCTCAGGTGCCAAGGATAACGACATCAGGGAAACAGTGGATATGTGACCCACAGAGAGAGATGTGGATGGAGAGAAAGGAAGCAAGAAAAAAGAGAAGGCGATGGTGACACAGATACCCAGAAAAAAGAGAGGTACATATAGAGCGACAGACAGAGAGAAAGAAAGAAAGAGGAGAGAGATGGTTGAGGCATACACTATTTAGAGTAATGAATGTCAGTGTGCCTTTCCTCTCTGGACAATCCAGGTGCCTTTGCCAATTATCCTGACAGCCAGAGGTCTGAGCCTTTTCCTCTGCCACCTGGGGATGCTCTCCATCTCAATGCCAAACACTGGCCTTGTTAAAGCAGAGAGTGCGGGGACCAATGCCACTGTGTTTCCTATAGACCAATGGAGAAACAAGAATCAGAGAACCAGAGTGGTCACTCTGTACTTTAGACCCATAGAGAGAGAGGAGAGTAAAACAAGAAATGGTCACTCTTCTGCAGACTAATGGAGAGCGAAGAGCAGAGAGTCAGGCAGTAATGGTTAATCTAAAGACCAAAGAGAGACAAGGACTAGGTGCAAGATAACAGAAAAGCGGTGGCTACTCTCTTCTATACAAACAGGGATTTTTTTGACAGATCAATGTTGAAGCTATAGAGAAAGAGATATAAGTGAGTCAGAGAAGTCCATTGTCAACTAGCTATCAATAAAAAGACTTGAAAGGAAAGAGAGAGAGAAGAATGATGCAGAATTTATCTGACTTCTCAGAACAAGGCTGGACTAGAACTGAGCGAGACAGAGATTTTCACTTCAGCTCCAAAGAGATTAAATGATACTACGACAGAGACATGCCTTGCCGACAATTAGCCTAGAATGCCAGGCTAGAGTACAGAATGCCATCTATGTCATGGCGACGGTGGATTAAAGTACTATAAAAATCCCCAGTGCCTCGAGAAATTGTCATATGGCATTAACAACACCATCCACGTCTTGCTTGTTCCTCCTCTCGGTTGAAGGACGCTGTCGGCATGCAGCATCCATAAGGACATTTAATTAAGGGGCTTTTGTTCAGTATGGCATTGTTAGGATAAATTAAGAGATAATTACAGCATCATCCATCCCTCATAATGCATCCAAGGCATCCGTCAACACTGTGCTGCAAGTTAATTGCATACGGAATATTCGTAAATGTCTAGTCTCTTAACAACAGAAAAGGGAAGTAAATGATTATACCTATACATCAGAACACTAATGAATATTCTGAGCCTGGGGGCATGGAAAATAAATAAATGATTACCGTTTCACAACAACATTTTGCAGAATTAATCTCGAGAGTGCCTTTCACCCAAAACAAACAATAAATTGCATAGCTAATGAAGCAACTGAGGAGATGTACAGCAATCTGCACCTAATTTCTAATCAAGAAGTGACAGGGGCTAGGGAGACGAAATATATAGAGTATAACAAAAAAAAACAAGTTTATCTAACAAATAAACACCAACCAAATAATATCAGATTCTGGTCCATGTCTTTGTTCTCTCAGACTTATGTTTTAAGGGTCTTAATGGTTTCATTATGTGAATTAAAGCACATTTATATAATTATATATAATAAACATTTGTAAGATTTTTATATTCAGAATGTTTCAGCAGTAAAATCTTTGTCTTGCAGTTTGCTGTGACATTACGGCACTAGGGTGGGCCAAGGGGTCCCACAGAGGGCAGTGCAATTGGCCAGCACGGTCCAGATTGCCATTCCACAGAGTTGTCGCAATGAAGCAGGGCCTTAATGACAAAGGTGCCCTGGAATGCTCTTTAGGGCACTGCTGCCTCACAGGCTGAGGTTTAAACGACTTCGCCAAGGTTCAAGCAACTCAAGTAATTCTGCTTCATCAGCAAATCAAATTAAAATATGACATATTACTCTAAGCTAAGCTTCTTTACTGGATAGTTATCAGGGGCTGCAGACAGGCAACAGTTAGCCTTTAGCTTATTTATTATGGCATCTGTCTAGTAATCAAAGAGTTACTAGATCAAACAGCTGCTGGGCTTTCTCCATAGAACTCTACTGTTGCGGACTGAGCTTTCACGCATTTCCTGCCTAATTGGCCACGTCTGAGTTTATCTTCAGAAGGGACCACAGTGTCTCCGGACCTGTCCGTCTCAGTCCCTAGTTTTACGCTGCTATATTTAATGTGCTGGGTGACTAGAGTCAGTCTGAATCCTATGCTTAGGTATGTTAGAAATACTCCCTGTAACTTCTCTGGTGTCCAGTTAAATCTCAGGAGGATCTGAATTTTTGGACCAAACATTAGAATTACCAGGCCTGGCAACTTCTTTCCATCCCTGTCTAAATTCCATTTGGTTGTTTTGCAGATATACAGTAGCTGCCTGATGATCCCACTATCACTGTCCACAGCCCACATGGTTGCCCTTGTCCTTGTCCACCTTATTGTGCAGCAGATCTGTATTCTCTGCAAAAAAAACTCTGGACCCAGCCCGTCTGACAAATGCTCACGTGAAAAGGGCTTTAGAAATAGAACTTGAGTTGAATCTAGAGCTCACAAGGGTCACTGGCATTTGTCATTTTTTTCAGTCATTTTTTGTAGTCTTTTCAATCAAATTTGCAGTTTTTTTCTTCCTGGAGCGCTTTTGCATGTTTAATATGTTAATTTGATTTGCCTGATATGAAATTATGGATGGGACTTGCGAAAATTGTGTTGACATCCTTAAACATCAGCCTATCAGGAAGCATGCTTCCCATGCTCTCCAGGGCACTTTGCAATGCCGGCTTGAATTAGAAATTGAATGTCTTGAAATTGGGGAGAAAAAGGTGTTAAATCGTCTCAACAAGTAAATGAAAATAACTTTGGTGTCTCTAAATTGAACAGTTCAACAGTTACAGTTAAGCATACTGTAAACAAATCAAGCAAATGTTTAGTCAAATGGGCTCCATCCATATAACATCAAAGATGGACAAACCATACAAAAATAAAATATAGCAAAATGAGAACGAATAGGCTACAATAACAACCAATAGGTTATTTGTGTATCTCTTCAGCTCACTGCTAAGCTCAGGTTAGACATTAAGGTTGTGTTTGAAATGTATTTTTATGTTTTTCTTGTATCCTGGTTTCCAAAATGCAGTGGAATTACTTAATTTGATTTTTTTTTTATAACTGTAAGTGCAGCAGAAATAACTGTAACCAAGCAGATCCCACTGCTGGGTTTTTCAAAGTTCAAAAGGTTTATTTGTCATTTGCAATAACAAGTTATGGCAATGAAATGCTTTATTTTCCTACTCCTGATCAGTGCAGTTAAAAGCCAAAAAAGGTACAGTAAGTATAATATAAAAATAAAAGATAACACAAACAATCCATATAACACAATACAAAAACACGCATCACTAATACTAACTATACAACTGCACAACAGTAGTACCATGTAAAAGTGACAGGTGTGCATGATGTAATTGGAAGATGATCATGATATAAAGTGACAGGTGTGCATGGGACTATGGATGGAAGGGGTTTCTGAATTGAGCACCCTTACAGTCTGAGGAAAAATTCTGTCCCGTAGCCTGACGGCAGCTTGGTAAACAGTCCATGGCATGGGTGGCTGGGATCTGTAAATGCTCCTCCTCCTACACCTCTCTGTGTAGAGATCCAGCAGGGACGGCAGGTCCGACCTTGCGACGCGCTCTGCTGTTTTAATCAGCCTCTGAAGTGCTTTACGGTCAAGGGAGGTGCAGCTGCCATTCCAGACGGTGACACAGCCGGACAGGATACTCTCGATAGTGCATCTGTAGAAGTTGGTGCATCTTCCTATCTCCTTAATCGGCATAGGAAGAAGAGACGTTTCCTGGCCGACTTCACTAAGATGGTAGAGTGATGGGACCAGGTCAAGTCATCGCTGATGTTGACACCAAGGAACCGGATGTTATGAACTCTACTGCAGACCCCTTGATGTGTAATGGGACGTGGTCTCCCCACCGCTGCTTCCTGTGATCAACAATCATCTCCTTCATTTTGATGATATTGAGCTGGAGGTTGTTTTCCAGACACCATGAAGTCAGTGACCTTACCTCGTCTCAATAGGCTGACTCGTTGTTGTCAGAGATCAGGGCTATGATGGTGGTGTCATCAGCAAACTTAACGATGGTGTCGGAGACGTGAGTTGCCAGACATTCGTGGGGGAAGAGAGAGTACAGGAGCGGCCTCAGCACACAGCCCTGGGGGGAGCCAGTACTGAGAGTCAGTGAGGAGGAGGTGGTGTTGCCCATCCACACCACCTGGTGTCTGCCCGTTAGGAAGTTCAGGATCCATCTGCACATAGAGGGGTCGAGACCCAGATCCCTGAGCTTAGCTGCCAGCTTGTGGGGAACAATGGTGTTAAAGGTTGAGCTGTAGTCAATGAACAGCATTCTCACATATGTGCTCCTCTTGTCCAGATGGGAAAGTGCGGAGTGGAGGGTCAGACCAATGGCATCCTGTGTGGATATGTTAGATCAGTTTGGCCTGAGTTGAACGATCATATTGTGCTGAAGGAAATTACAGCAAATAACTCATACAGCCAAAATAGTAGCAAGAAACAGGGGATTTATTACACTGGTCTCTAATTATACTTCAACCAATTATACTCACAAAATGACAGTTTATCATACTTTCCATTCATTGTTTTCAACACTACAGTGAATTTCACACCTCAAACATGTTTGAATCTTGTGCTGGAGTCTGTTGTAGTGGCTTGTGCTACCAGCTTTACACACAGTCAAGTCATCACAGCGCTAGTTCAACTCAGCACCGGAGTTAACCTTGAGTTTGTTGTGAACTACCATTTCTTACACTAGAGTAATGTAAATAACAATTTCAGTGCATTACTCATGGCAACTATTTGTGTGAGAAGTTTGTGGTGCTCTGAAAAGAAAAGCATCTCAAATTCAATTAGAAAGGATATTAACCTGTGGACAACACATCAAGTCTGACATTTGATCATTCCTGTAGTTTGATAACTTTAAATACTTCCAAAGAAGCCCTTTGCCCCATACCCCTTCATTCTAGACACTCACAAAAGGCAATTAAAATGTTATTTTCCACATCCACAAAGCTCATCTTCCATTCTCAGCTAAACCTTTGTAGGTTTTCCGTCAAGATGATGTAACTCAATGCATAGGATTTCTGAGCCTGTACAGCAGCATACGACACTAAAGTTAGAATTATTAGTGTTGTATGTTCTAACTTCTCGGGTTATACATCAGTCTATATTTGGAAGACGTCTCATTTTCAAAAACATTATGAAGCAGAGTTCCTGTGGTGAAGGCTCATAGATCCTGGAGACCAGCAGAGAACATTATGTCCATAAAACCAATTGATGTAATAGAGAGACCATTATGACATGCCCTCAAAGAAACCCACTGCTGTTATTTACCATTTTACATAATTCACAGTAATAATTACCTCCCAAACTTCAAACTGTGTCAGTTACTGTACTGGTAATTGCAGTAAAACTGGAATGACGGTGGATTCTCACATATTCCACTGCCTGAGCTCTCAAATACATTGTAGGCTTTGATAAGAGTTGCATGGCATAAGTGATGCCTTCACTTAAAAGCAAGAATGAAAAGCATGTTGAAACTCTGATGTTGCTGCTGTGCGGCCCAGGAATGCTGTCATCCAGAAAGACGAATGCGGGGATGCCAGGCTACTCTTATAGCCAGGCTGCCCATCCTGTGGACCCCTACAGTGGCCATCTGTGTGTCCGAGCCCAACCAATAGACCAACAAAGGCAGGCTAACTGCATGTGGCCAAACGTGATCAATGCCTAATATTTGGTGCCAGGAAGAAAGGTGAATGGTGAGAGATGTGGGGGGTTGCATGAAAGTACAGAATGCCAAATTACAACAAAAAGAACAAAAACTGCAAATGAACATTTAAACAATCTATAGAAATTTCACATATACGTATATGTAGGCTACAAAATGGCTACAAAAGATATTTCAGTTTCAGCTTAATTTATTTTCTGTAAGTACAGATGTACACAGGTTGAAGTTGCAAAACTGATCTTCCACTAATCATCTGTAATGCAATAGTGTGTGTGTGTGTGTGTGTGTGTGTGTGTGCGCGAGCGTGTGTGCTGTATGTGTTTGCATACGTATTATGTTGACAAGGTATAAGTCAAGCAGACCAACCTTCACTCACACTGTTGAGTACACATACAGAGCAGAGTCAGACATTATTAAGGAATAATATTAAAATGTACATATCAAATGTCCTCAGAAAAATGCTGAATGGACTCCCTGGGCTCCAGTACGATTGAAGTCAAACACACACGTACAAAAAAGTCCACACTACAAGAAATATTACTAAAAATACTTGTCTCACCTAAATCAGCGCAGAATGAACATGGCAAAGGTCCACAGCACATAAAAGAAAGAAAGAGACACACAACAACAAGACATATCCATCTAACACAGTCATGAATAATTAATTGAAATGTTTCAAATGTCCCTTTATTCCTGTGAAAGCTTGGTAATCAAATAACGTCATGTCATTCTTCACACATCAAATAGAAATTATCGAGGATAAAAGAAAACACATACATCAGTGCCCGGCAGTGCTCAATTGACAGGTATTCAGGCAGACCTTGAGTTTTGTCTTTGAAAGTATTCAAATCATAAAATGTTCTGCTGGCAATCAGGAATTTTAAATACAGGCTCTACTTTATAAAGCTATTATGAAATCTAAGACTTATTTCCATTTGGTAGTGAGGCTGGTTGCTGTAGTAGTGCAGTAGGCTTTTTTAAATAAAATCCACTGACAGAAACTGTTACTTATAGTCTATCTGGGAAGCCAAATGTTTGTTAATTTTAGTTACAATATAACCATTCCAGTTCCAAACCGTCTTTTCTCTGAAACCCTCTCTTCCCCTGATTTCTTGCAAAATTCCCCTGTATTTTGATACATCCATGCATGTTAGTGGTGTATTTTCTCCATGTGAGGGCTGGGATTGCCTATGTGTTTTTTATTGAGATTTTGTAATGTTGTTTCATTATTGTTTTGAATGTAGCCTTCTTCCCTGTGTGAGTTCTAAAGAGTTTCACCGGTGTTTCTGTTCACCGGCTCCCTTTCTATATAGTTCAATCCTTTTTGTAGCTTCTTTGTGAGATTGTGTTATTGTGTTTTTGTGTCACTCTATTGAGCCCTTTGTTTCATGTGAAGTCTAGTGTAAACCAGTGTACCAGATCATTGCCTTTTCGTTTTGTATTTTGACCTCGATTCTGCTTTTGTCCTTCTGTACCTTTCCATTTGGCTGATCGGACCTTCCTGTGATTCGACCTTTTGCTTGCCGGGTGATTTTGTATTTTTTCTTCTGGATTTGGGTTGTTATTAAAACATAGCTCTCTGCGTCCATCATAGGTCAGTGTTATTTATTATCTTTTTCTATGGCCTAATGCTAGCATTTCTTTTGCAGATAACATTTTTGATCTGATGGACATTTTTGTGTTGATCAGAGGCCACATCAGTCCCTGATTAAATCAATTTTTGTTTCATGTTTTAACACAATGAAATGTAGAAAGGTCAGAGGGGATTCAATACTTTTGAGAGCCACTTTATGCTACCAACTAAAGAACCAGTTAAATAACCATCACTTTCTTTCCCAACCTGAAAAGTACTATTTTTCTATTTGTCATGCAGTGAACAGACAATATCAGACTTTAGCGACTACATTGTGTTACTATTACAAAAAAGTCCCTTTGTTAGATGAGGGTTATGATTGTGCTATTGTCACTCTTGTGACTCTGTGAGCTATTTACTGTTTGCCAATATACGTTTAAAATATATAGTTAGAATTTCAACATTTAGGTGGAACAACATTTGGTGGAAACAAGAATATCAAGGTCCCTAGAGATGGACTTGAAGCCATGAAAACATCCATGTTTGGCTACAATCCTGCATTGACCACCTCAGACAATCCACTGCTTTTCTTAATTTCGCCCATATTCGTTTCAGTACACACATTAACACATAACAGCCCCTTTCTCTATTCAAACTAGAGATTTTGTCACATCCTGGCTATGCCCCTAGCCATCTTCGCACTGGCTGGGTTCATAGTCAGGACGGGCGAAAAGAGATACCTCTAAGCACTGGTGGCAGGTGTAGGTTGTTGCCTCCAATTGGGGAACCTATTTATGTGAATTATTTTGGATTGTGAGCCGTAGGCTATGCTACTCAGTCACTGGAGCTGCTTTGCGTTTGTTTTATTTCTTTCACCATTAAACTATGGAATACTATCACTACTCCGTCTCTGCGCCTGTGTCCTACTAACAGCATGGTGACAGAATAATCCACCATAAGGACCAAGCAAGACGAAAGGCCAAAAGGCAGCCCCAAGATTTATTTTGGGGGGTGCTAGACAGGTGCATGCATGGCGCCCTGCAAATGGCCTTCAGGGCGTGGGAGCGCGCCCGGGAACTCCTGGCTGCCCAGAAGCCGCAGCCTGCGCCCCGCGCTGCCCAGGTGCCGCAGCCTGCGCCCCGCGCTGCCCAGGAGCCGCAGCCGGCGCCCAGCGCTGCCCAGGAGCCGCAG
>JACXGJ010010007.1:0-22915 GCA_016801105.1 Esox niger | reverse complement strand
TTTTATATTTATCTACTCGCTACTCCACAGGTGTGACAGCCTTGTTTTATATTTATCTACTCGCTACTCCACAGGTGTGACAGCCTTGTTTTATATTTATCTACTCGCTACTCCACAGGTGTGACAGCCTTGTTTTATATTTATCTACTCGCTACTCCACAGGTGTGACAGCCTTGAGAAACTGAAGGCTCTTTTACCAAGGTTAGAACAGGAGTTGAAAGACAGCGTCAAGTTCAAGGAATTTTACCAGTTCACCTTCAACTTTGCCAAGAACCCTGGACAGAAGGGTTTAGGTAAGCACACATGACCATAGTTACCATAATTACAAACATGTTTCTCCACTCTGCTCAAGTGCATTCAGGCTTTTCTTTCATACCCGTGTGAACACATGCAGTGCAACTACAGTGACTGAGATATGCGTATTAAAAAAATGGACTTGATGTGTTTCAGATCTAGAAATGGCTGTGGCCTATTGGAACCTGGTACTGACAGGACGCTTTAAGTTTCTGGACCTCTGGAATAGATTCTTATTGGTGAGTGTGGTGTGTTATGCATTGCATGGTAGGTTCGTCATTGCAACCTGGGTTCTTATCCAGCCTGGGATATGAGCGAAGCACTCCGCAAACTGGGTCAGCACATCTGGGTGGGGGGAGAGATGCTCAGACTGGGTTGTTCATTGTAGTTCTTAGCAAGAGAAGCCCTCCTCCAAAGCTAATTATTTCCCTGGTTGAGCGAGATGAATGGCAATAAGCACCACTACCTGAGCTGGATGCCTTCTTATTAGTTTGCCTGGTTCGTCTGGCGTCCTGTCTTTTCCTGCGCACTTCTTCACCTTTTGTTTTCTCATGTTTCACACAGGAACACCATAAAAGGTCAATTCCCAAAGACACTTGGAACCTCCTCCTGGATTTTGGCAACATGATTGCAGACGACATGTCAAACTACGACGAGGAGGGTAAGCCAGATTCTCTGGGCGTAGTGTGGTTCAGTGGGCTCCAGTGCGGTCGGAGCTGATTCTAAACGGGCAGTGTGCTGAACGTTGCTCTCAAACACACAATGGCAGACTGCAGTGGTCATCACCCCGGGCCGGGAAAGCCACTGAGTGGGCACGCGGTTGTTCCAGGTCAGCACCAACACACCTGATTCAGCAAAACAAGGTTCTGATGAACTGTGAATCATTTCAATTGGATGATTTATTACCGGGCCGAAACAAAAGCCTATTGACACCGCAGCGCTCCTGGACACGGTTTGGTAATCAGTCATCACCAAGAGGAAGAGTAAAAACTGTGTTGCCACTAGAAACTCATTGCCAGTCAGTCTTGGCATTGTCTTCTCCAAATGACGATGTTAGGGGTGTCAGAGTTGTGACAATTACTTTGAAGTTATTGATCATTTATCACCTACATTTTGTTAATGTTGTTTGTTGACAGAATCTGTGATTATTAATGGCATCGTTCATTGCCACAACCATCAGTTTATAGTTGTAGTAATAGTTTGAGGAGTCATGTGAATGTTATAGATTTCATGTTAAAGTTTATTTATTAGTATCACATTTATTCATGCATTTTATTGCAATATTTATTTCTGTCCAGAACACCCTGCTTTATTAGGCTGTGGTTAGCTGATGGATTAAGACAACAGCCAATGAACTGACAACTGCCAATGAATTGATATTTCTCTTTCCTGTCAGGGGCGTGGCCAGTTCTCATTGATGACTTTGTGGAATTTGCCCGGCCGATCGTAACAGGATCAAAGCGAAAAACCCACTGATCAAACTCATGTCTTGGAACAGGGGTAAAACTTTTGTTTCCTTTTTTTGTCTGTGACCTAAAAAAAAAGTTTAAACAGAAATCAGAGAAACAATTGAAAACAATTAGGTAACCATCTATCAAGGAGGAGCGGGAGGAAATCACAGGAACAAACACAGGAGCATCACTGGATTTTATTCCTGTCCTTGTTTGTTGGATGTCCCCACACGCACACTGCCAGCAGGTGATCGTGGCAGAACATATCTCATGCTGGAGACAAGCCAAGAAAACGTCTTCAGAATATCAGTGTTTCTGGACAGGCTTCTTGAGAATCTCATGATTTCTCTGAAGTGGAGCAGAAAATGAACACGCTACCTATCCTGGCACAGCCAGAATCTCTCTGTCTCTGAGGAATGGCAAAAACATTGAGAACAGGAGATCGGCTCTGGGAATAGAAGATTTGCAAATGAGAAAGATGTGTGTTTTGAGTTGATTGTTGTTATCTTTCTGTGGCACACAGGGTTCTGAGGGAACTGTTCAGAACAGGCCTTGCAACTCATGACTCCCCAACCCACTGCCAACAAAACTGTTACAGTTGTCATATACAAATAATATACATAGTGTTCTACAACAGTATGTACAGAGAGAAATATGAGGAATAATATAAGTTATCTTTGTGTAAATAAAACGTCTGGTATATTGTTGTATTTGAACTGGTAGGTCTGGTGTTTATCAACTTTTGGAAAACATTTTGTTCTGTACTCAGCTTCATTTTTGGGAACATGCATTTCGGCAGACTTCAGACTTATATTATTCACATGAAAGTAGGAGGAAGGATAATTTATTCTGACCTGAAATAATTGAAATACTGCTGTTTTTATTTTCTACCTGTTTTTATATATATTTTGCTGAAGTGTCTGTTGATTAATTAAGGACACATTGGTGCATATATCCCAGGTAGGACCGTTTTCCTCAGGCCCTAAGTTGTCGAGGACAGAACTACTAACAGTCACAAGGAGGCACTGTTTGCTACACGTCCGTGCGAGGAAGGATCGCTTGCTGGACAGGGTTACGTATGCTGAAAATAATACTGATCTATCCAAGCTTCTGGGGCCAGAGATTTACTGTGCAGTATTTTACAGAGGGTGATTGTACCGCGAAAGTTAGGTGTACGGTGATGTAACAGCACCGGCAGCTGTGATGGCATGGACATCGTTTGCAATGCGAAGCAGTCCCCAAAAATATTACATCCAAATGTTTTACACCGCCACCCGCTACAAAACCCAAAGCTAACATGTACCCTTGCTTGGGTTGAGTCTAGACGGTCAGTCTCGCGGCTGGGAAGCTCGCTGTAACAGACGGGAAGGACGGACCGTGCACTTGATAATATTGACATTCCGGTTCACTGTTGTTTTGAGGGGGGATGATTCAAATCATCGGTACTAATATTTTTTTATGGGCGCAGCGACTCAAACGAACTCTGCCACCAGAACCGTCTATGCCGTCCTACGTGATGCAAAATGTTAAAGCAACGTTTCTTGGCATGAATACTATGGTTAAATACAGAACAACCAGAACCGGACTCTAGTAAATGCATACAGTGCAATACTGGATCTAGAAGCTTGGGTTATAATACACTGCTATTCATTCACTATCAGTACCCATTAGACCATGCCGTTAACTGTCTGTGATTTACCAGTATTGTTGATTTCAGAAGCAATATTGAATAAAATATGTTTTTATCAGAAGGGTGGAGGCTGAGTCCCTGGTTGTATCCACTAAAGCAGTAGTTAGCAGTGTCTGTAGTGCATGGCGGAGAAAAATATCAAACTGAACATTGCTTCTGATCCAACCTAGAACACTCTAGCATTAAAGATACATTCAAGGTTTTTTGGCAGCTGGTGTTGTTTATTGGCACAATACACAAGCAGACAAACAACTTTTGAAAAAGTTTTAGGTAAGCAAAGGTCCCAGACTACATCTTTCAGTGTGCCCTGACTGTGTTGTTTTTCCCTTCAGTATTATTGATTCCTATCCTTCAGGGTAACACATGTGTCTGGGGAAAGGCATTGGAAGTATAATTCTTGTCAAATAAAAAAAATGTAGTGAACAAATAAGTTGACATAGAAATAAGTACAGGTACCCCAAACCAATAATTAATGACCCATTTCTATTTTGTGATGTTTACTGTCATAGATAAAACAGATACACAGATCACAGTGAGTCTTCATGACCCACCATCCTTTTGCTCTCCACCCCAAGAGTGGAGAATAGAACATACATCCTCTGTGTTGTGGAGAATAGAACATACATCCTCTGTGTTGTGGAGAATAGAACATACATCCTCTGTGTTGTGGAGAATAGAACATACATACTCTGTGTTGTGGAGAATACAACATACATCCTCTGTGTTGTGGAGAATAGAACATACATCCCCTGTGTTGTGGAGAATAGAACATACATCCCCTGTGTTGTGGAGAATAGAACATACATCCTCTGTGTTGTGGAGAATAGAACATACATCCTCTGTGTTGTGGAGAATAGAACATACATCCTCTGTGTTGTGGAGAAATAACATACATGGTTACATCCAGGTAGGTATATTTGAAAATGGAATCACTAGCGTCATCACTTGTAATGTTATAATAATTGCCTGAGATTAATTATTGCCAACCCACTTGTCTTTATGCCCTAAAAAGGATTTGCCTCCTGGCTGATTTTAAGTTTGGTTGAAAATTCAGAAATACAACAAACTTAGTTTGCTTTATTTCATTTGTGTTGTGGTATGTTCTTAAACATGCAATTGTCAGATGTCAAAAAGTTATTAACCCCCCAGTTAATTCAACCCAATGGGTTTGAATACCATCTGGGTTTTGATGCGTGAATACCATGTATAGAAATCAGGCCTGATATCAAACCAAATTTGTGCCTTGTCAGATATTAATCAGACCAAATATGGCCCTGGTCAGATATTAATCAGACTAAATTTGGCCCTGGTCAGATATTAATCAGACTAAATTTGGCCCTGGTCAGATATCGACAGGCATAAATTTGGACCTGGTCAGATATTAATCAGACCAAATATGGCCCTGGTCAGATATTAATCAGACTAAATTTGGCCCTGGTCAGATATCGACAGGCATAAATTTGGCCCTTAAAGTTGTCAGCAGCCGTATCATGCCACTATCAAATCATACACCTCTGGAAAACAATTGCTGATGCATATCAGGAAAAGGGTTTCAAAGCAACTTCTAAGGCTCTGGGACTCCACCCAAACTCACAGTCAGAGCTGTATTGTCTACATGGATAAAAGTCTGGGACTTTTCTCAATCCAAGCCAAATCACTCCACGAGCAACGATGAAAATCTAAGAACAACTTCCAGGGATCTGCAGGCCTTTCTCTTCAAATAAGGCCAGTATACACGACTCTACCATCAGAAAGCCTTCGCTAAAATGGGATTCGTGGAGTAGCAAGGGGGATACCAGGAGAATTACAGGCTATCTGTCTATGAGCTGAAGCTGAATCAAACCTGGGTCATGCAGCAAGACTGGTCAAGATACACATCTGAATGGTTGAAGAACAATACATGTAACGTTTTTTAAATGGCCTACAGCCAAAGTCCAGACGTAACCCCCCTGCCTTGAAGACCTGAAAGAAGTTTATTTTAAAATATCACTTGCTGAGCAGACTGGCCAAACGTCCTTTCCTCTACAGCGCCGTGAAGGACAAATCAATAACTACAAGAAGACTCATCTCTGCCAAAGGTAACGTAACCAGTTTTTCAGTGTAGGGACCGATTACATTTCCGCATGGGGGCATTACATAGGGTGTTGCATAACTTAAATATCAAATATCAAACTCAAATCTGCTACACCAGAATGATAAGTTGACATTTTTATTTTCATCAACCTTTAACATTAGTATTCTCTGAACTGGAAAGTAGGCTACGGTCCTTTCTGTGTAAATCCATAACATCGATATAACATAACGGCACAGCACCGGTGTCTGTTGCTTCCAGGCTCGATGGAACAAAAAGCGTTGAGGACAGAAAGTGAAGTAGTTGTACACTACTTTTTTTTTCTTTCAGCAGATCAATCGCAGTTATTGGCTTGAATGTTCAAACATGCCCTCAAGCTGAATAGGTCCATTATTACCTGAGATGGGTGTTCACAAAGGGCACTGTAACCCGCCTCGCGATATCAGACAGGTGAGGTAGATTTTTTTTTACGGATGTAAGGCTGAATGGTAGCCTATCCTAACGGACTTAACTCGTTTTTTGTTTATGCATTTTACGAAAGGATGTGTTTAAACATTAACCTAAAACTTGTTTCTGTACATGTAATTGTACCAACAAACGTTTGAAAATCATCGTCTTTACAATTCTCCATTTGTTTTCAGGTCTATCTGGCAGCTGGACATTTATGGTACGTGGTAGCCCAGGAAGTGTGCCATGGCATAATCTAAAGTAAACTGTTTACAATTTGGAGTTGGTAGATCACAGATTTTACTGCGAGCGTGCGTTCTAATTTATTTTCTACGATCCTGAAGTGGTGACGATATGGAGAGTCAAACAAACGGAAATATCTCCAAACTTCACCTTAACAACAGCACCACAGCGAATGACAGGTAATGATATTTGACATTTCTTTTGGAATAAAAGTAGTAACCATCTATTTTATTATAAAAGATTTGATAAAATCTTGAAGGCATGATCAGTTCAGTTTGAAACAAACGAAAGCTTGCAATGATTAACATTTGCGCAGGAAATTACAATTGACTCAGCACCTGTCCCGCTTTCATCTATCAGGTGACAAAATCTTGGCCAGTCAATAATTTACAACGTGTGTATACATTCCGCTGAAGGAAAAACAGTTTAGTTGCGAACATTTGCCAAAGAGAAACAAGCAGAACGAAACAGGGAAAGACCTATCCGTTTTAGTCCTATATCAAAACGTTTTGACGAAAGGATGACATAGAGCAATTAACATTTTTGATGTGAGAAAGCCTTCCCAACCCTAACTCTCTAAACCTATTTGGCCTTCTCGCTGACGTTGTGTGAATAAGACAAGTTTGAATAACAAAAAATAAATGCGCACTTTATTTTGCTTGATGTAGTTTAATTCTCTCTAGGGTACCCGCCTCCCTTGTTTATTCAATAGCGTCATCGGAAGCTAGCTACCTGTAAACAGCGACGCTAACCAAACGGATCTCAGACTAAAGAATGACCTTGTCCAGATTATTGTATCTAACGTTTTGCCACTTTCTGGTAATCTAACAGTAGGTTATATTTCAGTTCCAGGCATTGAACTCATACTGACATCCCTCTGGAATTAATTCTGTGTATGCTACTGAGTCTAAAATCTAGGTCATTCAGATCCATACTTTTTTTATTCCTGTGTTCCTGGAATGTCTCTCTGTGTAGGGTGGACCCATATGGCTTTGAGAAACCTGAAGGTTATGAGTCCCATGAAGAGAAGATGGCAGAGTACCTAGCTGTTCTCACCAGAAGATCAGCTAAGTGGTCAAAACTCCTGGGCAAGAGGAACGTTAGGGTGGAAAAGAACCAGAAGGGTGAGACCTGTTGTTTCTTTGTAGAAGGTTTTCTCCATCGATATTTTCGGAGATTATAAACTTAAAATGTTTTACCTTAACTACTAAACGTAACCCTTAACCTGATGTAAATGTTTAATTGTTGTAGTGAAGCGATACATTCGTAAGGGTGTGCCAAACGAGCACAGAGCACAGATTTGGATGGCATCCAGCGGGGCCCAGGCTCAGCTCGAGAAGAACCCAGGCTACTACCACTCTCTTCTGGGCACTGAGCAGCAGCACGACCCCAAGCTGGAGGAGACCATTCGCACGGGTACTTTAGCTACACGCTAATCAATCCCTTGGGGAGAGAAAATTAGCGTCTGACCATGGCTTTTGTTCATTCTTGGGCATGCAGTTCAAAAAATGTCATACCTTCTTGAATCAGATAATGAAATTAGTCCCAAAAAACAAATTGATGAACATTACCCTCATGGTTCCTTCACTGCGATTGGCTGACGGTTGAATGTCCCCGCCTCTGCAGACCTACACAGGACATTCCCTGACAACGTGCTGTTCCGGAGCAGCTCTGAACCCTGTCTGCAGAAGGCCCTGTACAACATTCTGTCTGCATACGGGCACCACAACCCTGCTGTTGGATACTGCCAGGTACCAATCCTGGCCTTCTGCATAATACATTGTTTCTTGAAGGTGTCATATTATCCTCCATCTATAATATCATTTTACCCTGGAAACCAATCAGATAGTAATAAGGAGGCGTGGTAAGAGTCCCAACAGGATCTGTCCTATGGCAACAAGTGCATCCCCTCATTCAAACGACCTTTTGTGCAGCGAATTGGAATTTTGATTCAGATTGTGTTTGGGGGTAATGTCTTGGACCAGGATGATTTGCTTTTTGAAAGCATCTCAATGGGATGGTCATGTGACTGGAGTGCACCTTTAACTTTTGTTTACCTGACTGTCTACTGTTTCCTCTTTGTGAACCTGTTCTGCCTCCTGAGGCTATCATAACTGCAGGTCACTGCCCTTCTGTAGTGTGTGTAAATATCATGACTGTTTCTGTCCTTGTTCTAGGGCATGAACTTCATTGCAGGCTACCTCATCATCATCACTAAGAATGAAGAGAAGTCCTTCTGGCTGATGGACGCCTTGTTGGGAAGAATACTCCCAGGTTAGTCACAGAAATAAATACATTTCATTGGTTGACAGAATGGAGAAGGCAGAGCTTACTTCCCATCTCTGAGGTCAATTCATCTTTTTAAAGGAAAATGATTACATAAGGTTGTGTTAAGGGACAGTCACTTTGCACCCAGTTAAAAGCAATGTTTAGGGTCAACCACTATAAATCACAAACTCCGCCCACTCCAGTGACTCAACCAATCACATATATTTCTGCCTTCAGGCCATGTTTGAATAAGTAAACATCTCATGTGTTATGATTGTGTGAGAGCGTGTTGTGTGGTTGTACACACCGATATGTCAGTGGAACATACCGGATGTTTTGGGAGCTGTTTCTTTGAAAAAGCTCCGTGATCACATGATGTGGTGAGCCTGTGTTGTGGGTTTGTTGAGCTCACAGAGATGAGCAAGCACAGGGTGTGACCTCAGGCTCCAGGATACATGAAGTGTACACACACACACACTTGTCTTTCTCTTCTTGTGGGGACCTGAGACCTAACCTTAAGAAAGAAATCCATGTTTACAAGCCCTAAACCTATCCCCACTGCCCTAACCTGTCTTTAATGCCTAATTCTAAAGCCTAATCCTAAAACTGTCCCTAATGTCTAAAACTAAAGCTTTACCCTAAACCTATTCCTTAAGCCTAAACCTAAACCTGTCCCTAATGCCTTAACTGTTATTTTTAAACCTGTTAGTAAACCCCAACAGTTTACCCAAATACCCTTAGCCCATGCCAAAATGAGAAATGTTCTTGGGAGGGGGACTGTCCCAAAAATTATTTGGGGACCAATTTGAGTATCTTTATGGGGCACTCTGTCCATACATATACACAGCGACCCGGATCACGCTGATACACCCTGAACTGAACGGTCCTGTTCTGTAGACTACTACAGCCCCGCTATGTTGGGCTTGAAGACGGACCAGGAGGTGCTGGGGGAGCTGGTTCGGCTGAAGGTCCCAGCTGTGTGGCAGATCATGGCTCAACACGACGTCATGTGGACCCTGGTGGTGTCCCGCTGGTTCATCTGCCTCTTCATCGATGTCCTGCCTGTAGAGGTGAGGTTCCAGACGTGTGTGTTTGGTTGGATGGTGTTTCATGAAGTTCGAGTCGGTTGACATCTTCACGCTTGTATCAATGAACCCCAGACGGTTCTGCGGATCTGGGACAGCCTGTTCTACGAGGGTTCCAAGATCCTGTTCCGTGTGGCCTTGACCCTGATCCACCACAGCCAGGCAGAGATCGTGCAGGCGCACTCCATGCCCGAGGTGTGCGAGCGCTTCAAACGGGTCACCCAGGGAGACTTCACGTACGACTGCCACACTTTCATGCAGGTACGCCGTCCAGGAAAGACAACTTGAGTCAGCTCACCTTCTTGAGATTCCAACTGTAGTCCACTAGTGAGGACAACTCACAACTGTCCTTAGATCAGTGTCTTATCGGTAATTTAACACAGCTTTTTCAACAAACACTGTCTTATCTGGTACTGACAGGAAATCTTCCGGGAACCAGGAAGCCTCTCCATGGCAACCATCAATAAACTGAGGGTGACATGCCGAGAGCGGATTTTGGCTGAGGATGCCATACTCCGCCCCTGATCACAGCAACCATTCTGATGACAACCTGCAGTTACTCTGGGCATGTTCTTGCTCATCTTTCTTGGAGTTGGGCAACACCAATCTTTTTCCTCCCATAACACCTGGAGAAATATCTCAGGAACCACAAATATTTATCTTCCGATATTTTGAAATGGAATTAATGATATTTTAGATTATTTTTGTACTGTGAAAATACATTTAAAAATAGCATTTTGAATTTTTGTGGTAGTATGCTGGGAATCATTTATGGTTTGACTGGTTGGAGATGGGTTGTAAGCTTGAGTTGGCAAATGGTAGTCACACCCCGTATCTGCTGCTGCGTTTGCCCCAGGTAGCAAGCTTTGCTTCCGGTAACAGCACTTGCCAGGCTGTGAAAAAAATGTTTTGCCTACTCAACTGAAAGTTGGGAAAGTCCGACGAGTGTAAGTCTTTCAGATCTGGCCTGTTTTACCATACCAGAACGAGGGGGAAATGGAACTAGGCCACTGCCAGACTGTTCCAACAGCCAACCTACTACCTACCTCACCAGATTAATCTTTCAACTCTTTAACCCATAGCTGAAGTCCTGACTTTCTAAAAAATATTTTGGCCCACTAGATGTCCTGGTTGCATAAGCAATACGGCAGGAAAAAGACATGGCTTGATGTGAAGAAGCTTGTCCATATTAACATAGTTGTGCTTTTTGGCACGTTGGTCTTTACCACAGCAACCCACTGACTGTGGGACCCCACCCCGTCAGTCTTTGTCTTGTCGGTCTGCGCTCCCTCTGCAGGGATACGGTTGTTAGGATGGTTAATTCACACACCCTGGGTTTACCTGTGGCTCAATGTGTTATTGTATTTTGAAATGACCAGCTACATAAGACACCAACTGTGTACTTGTGTCTGAGTGTAACCTGCCTGACAACAGAAAGTTCATTTAAAAGGACTGGGTAGGCGGAGCTAACGGCATAATCAACTTCCAGAACACGTAAAAACTGGACGTTTTCCACTGGTTCTGAAAGCTCTTGCCCCATCAGGGTTCAAATTCTTGTTGGTCTTAATGGTTTGTTAATGCTGATTAAATGACCTTTTTTCTCCATGTTTGTGTTCCTCCATTTTAATGTATCAGTATAAAGCCTACAGTTTTGACAACCAGGGAAAAAAATTCAAAAAATAGACCAGAGCTTATTCCTCGAGCTTATTCCTCCAGCTCATTTTATTGACATTTCTGCATTTAAAAGCTCTATTCACACTTAGTAAGTTGACTTAAGACTTCTTTCCAATAAGTCCACATTAAGACTGAAGTCCATGTTAAGCCTACTTATCTTAAGTCAGAATTGGGCCCTTAGAAAACATTTCAAACATCCTTTAAAACCTTAATAAAACCTATGGATGTTAACATTGCTAGATATGGGGTGGAACAAAAAAAATGCACATCCTTTTTGTTTACTTCCCCTCGTCACTCCAAACAATGCATATCTATGATAATATCAGGAGAGTAAAACAAAAAACGGAACCTAATTAAGTAACAATGTGTAGAAAGACTACGTCCCAAATTACCCCAGACTTTGGGAGTCGCCAAAATGAGTGCGCCAATACCACACCCATAATACGGTGTAACTTGATACGGACAAGAGTGAGTTTAACTCGGGCATCGTCACAGATCCGCCCATCTGGCACGTGGGGAGGCACAGATTCCATTTGGCATGGACATTTAACATTATTCTGGGTGGGGGGGTGGAGAAATAACACCTCCCCCTTCCCAAAACAGATCTACACAATTCACTGGAAGTTCCACAAATGCATTGTGTCCCAACGGTCTTCGGGCCTGCCTGAGCTCCGTGCAGTGTCACGCTCTTTAGTGGAGTTAGGGTTAGTACCATCAGTGCAACAAAATGTACCGTGCAGCCTAACAAAGAGGTACTAAGATCAGTAGCCCGAAGCAGACCTCAGTAACAGCGGTTAGGTAGTCAAGTTTCATGATTAGTCATTCCACTGTAGTGTATTCTCCCAAATAAACATCAGCGACAACAACAACAACAACAACAAAAATGTCCCCGTCCAAAAACAAACCAACACCATGCACATGCAGGGGTTCCAGGGATGTTTCTGGACAGGGATAGTGTTACAATCCCTTATCTAATTCACCATCAGTTAGTTGTCTACAGACAGCCTCACTCTCCAGTGGCCTCAGAGGATCCCCAGAAGGTTCACCTAGATGAACCAAGAATTTAACACCATTTCCAATGACTGGAGGTTACCTGGCTAAGCGCCTCAGATCTAGGGTCAGATTACTTTAGTGTCAAATCCTAAACGTAGTCATTAACAGGATTTAAGTGACCCTAAAAAAAACATGGGTCAACCTAAGGGGCAAATTTCACCACGGTGCTACATTCAGAGTTATGGTGAACGATGTCGCAAACGTTACACAACAGGTCACCTTTTCCACCGATTGTGAGGAGGGGAGGTGAGCAGTCAGGGCAGCTAATGACAGTCGTAACATTCCCTTTACACCAGAGTAACAGGGACTTCCTATTTTCAATGTGGCCGACAAAATGGCCACCAACAAAAACAGAAGTCTTAAGGAAAAAAAAAAGAAGAGGCAGCAGCAATACTTTTACACAAACGATCCCTCGGAATTTCGTCAGACACCATTAAACCATGAGAAGGGACATTAGGCAGAGACACAGACAATGATTCAGCATACAGTTACTGGAGATCTCCACCACACCGTCCCCGTTCTGCGACGGCAGCCGCGTCGGTCAGGCAACACGATGCCCTCGTCGTTAGAATCTCACAGCAGAATCACGTTTTTCTTTTTCCTTTCATACAAAGGAGCCCTTCAGTCCCAAACGGGGCATGTACACGCTCCACCCTACAGGGACTCAGCGTGGGGCAAAGGGAGGGGGCAACGGGGGTCGACTGGGGGGGGGGGGACACGGAGAGCAGAAACGAACAAGGACTGTAGGGCAAAATCAACTGAATGGGGTCAGTGAAGTCAGTTCAGGGTCGTAGTGAGGTTAGTGTGGGGGCAAGGGTCGCGCTCTCTTGGGGGTGGGGGGGAGTGGTGGGGGGCGTGGTGCACTCAGATGGTCTGATAGCCAGCGTGGCTCCTCTTCCGGCCAATGAGGTAGGCCACCAGGACGACCAGAACCAGGCCGGCCAGGGCCGCGCCCACGATGATGGGGATCAACATGTCATCCTCATCCAGCTGGCACTCCTCCGCTGTGGGGGGGGGGGCACGGAAGACAAGAGGTCAAGACAAGAGGTCAAGCATAATTATTCCAACCTCCAATACCAACAAGTCGCTTCCTAAAAAATTAAGTACACAAGGCCTGATTCCTGTGGGTTTATAGGGTCCCTAAGGGGCAATAACAAAACTGACTAAAAACACTAAACTTGGGGCCCCTTGGATAATAGAAAGTTACGGCTCTAGAAAAGGGCCCCCGGGTTCCTGTTATTTCTTAATCCGGCCCTGAACAACAGACCCCTGGGACCTGGATGAGCACCTGTTCCAAACTCCGCCCCCGTGATGTTGAACGGCTGCACCTGCAGTTGAAAGGTGTTGAGGGAGAAGTTGACCGTCACCGCCAGCGTCTGCTCCTCGCGACACATGTAGCTACGGCCGGCAGTGCCGCGCAGGTAGTCCAGGCTGCTGTTGCTCTCCGCGATGGGACCTGTGGCGCCGGGGAACAAGGAAGGGTCAGAGGAGTAGAGAACATACAGAACGGTTCGCGGCGATCGTTGAATTCTACAAAGACTCACGCTTCACGTGCGGCCAGACGGCTGACAGGGACACTGTACTCAGACGGAACTTGTTCGTTGTGGTATTCTGCCGACAGAAGAGAACCAATTACCTCACCATCTCTCTCGCGGGCACACAAACAAAAACACAGAGCAGAGCGTGTGTCATCCAACAGGGTAGGGCAGGTCACGAGAGACTGTTCTCTGCTCAGCAGTTTGGCTCCATCTAGTGGCAGACCGGCGTCAGTGCAGGAAGCCTTGCAGGGCTTATGCAGGAGACAGTCATGGATTTATCTGCTCTATACAACAGGCATCTCTGGTGTGCCGTAGAACAAGGTTTAAAAGACATCATGATTGAATGATAAATTGACCCATTCCGGTGTCTGACCTACAACCTGTGGCATGTAACTGAGACTTTCAGCCTAACATGTTTCACATCTGTTGGATATCAGATATTGACACGCTGAACTGAAGACAATAAGGGGGCAGAGGTCAACAAAATCAAACATTCCAGGGCTCACCCGGAGCATGTTGAACGGCTTCACAAATACTCTGCAGTACGCTTGGCACCCTATGTAGTACGACTGATGTTCTATGTGCCATTTGTGACGCGGCCAGAGGATAAAAGAAGGCGAGCGACTGTCAGAGACAAAGGAGGGAAACAGAAGATGGTTATAAAGAACAAAAGGAACCTGACCATGGAGAAGACGAAGGTGAGGTTGATTTTGTTCTGCTCATCGGTCAGCTGCAGTGTGGCGATGTCCAAGTCACATGACCCAGAGCTCCCGGTCAAATTGGGCTGGATGTTCTGCACTTCCCAGACAGTCTGAACACAGGGCAAGATGTCAGTCAGTGTGACGGAAACGGTGTGGCGCGCGTGTGCGTGTGCGCGTATCACGTACCTTATTCAGAGCAGCAGAGCTGACACTGATGTTGACCTGTAGTCCCATGCGGGCCATCAGACAGGTTGTCCCGTTGCCGTTGGTTACGCTGTAGTTGCCCCTCTCGGGGCGGGGCGGTGGTGTGGGCGGGGCGTCGGTGGCGGCATGGCTCTGACGCAGCGTGACGGCTGTGAGGACGTAACCCTTGGTCAGTGAAGTCAAAGCGCCGACGTCGGACTACAAACAAAGTACGTGGACTGAGGAGGAACGTACAGCGGTCTCAACCTCAGCTGGTCGGCACTCGGCTGTCGGTACCGGCTTGGTCTCCCCCAACAGGGATTCCCCCACACGCATGTGTGTAAAGGCACAGCATGTAACAGATCACTGTGACAGAACCTGACGAGGAACCTCTGCAGCCGTTTACCACCACAGGAGGAGATGAAAGGGCACCCTGTGAGTCCATGTGAGATGCACCCATTGAAAAGGTCACCAAGCCCTGGGGTAAGGCTGTGACCACTTCCTTTAATATGGCAGCTAAAAAAAGCTCAGAAGTGGCTGAGACGAGCAAAAGAAATGCAGTTTCTACCCAAATGTTAAACGGAAATTCCCTGACGCTTCAGCGAGACACACCAGAATGTTTCTATTTAAAGAACCGTTGGCATGAAAAAAATAAACCGGTACGCTTTTATTCATTTCAGCCTCTCGGTCACTTCAATAAGCACAGCTGTGGCCGGTTACATTATCTTCAGGTCTAGTCAACTTCAGACATCTACAGTGAAAACCTTTGACCTGGAAGACGAAGTCCAGAGCTGACTGGTTACACGTCACGTCAACAGGTCTTCATTTTAGTCAACACACATTTGGCTTTGAAACATCCCCCATCAGAGTGTACCAGGACGCTGCCGTTCCAATAGGATTCCTGAAGTATTATTTTCCAGCTACGTTCATGCGTAAGGTTGGATTCTTAATGTGAACAGCCAGCAGCTTAGCTAAGTTTATTCATTCCTGCTGCCTTATCACAAGTTGCAACTGACAGCCAAACAGCTGCGTCAAGCCACATCATGCGCATAGAATTGGGCATCCAACTGTTTACCAGCAGGTTATCTATTGTAGAATTTGTCAAGATTCCTGTTTTGCAGGTCTATGAAAACTGCTTTTTAAGCAGCTCCCTTCTCAACACAAGAGGATTGTTTTTGACAACCAAGTTAACAATCTAATACATGCTGCATGCCCTTCTTTCCCGAAAGCTCACAGGGTTTTCCTATCAACTTTAGCATTGGTTTTATTTTTAAATGCACTTATCCCACAAGATGTACTGGAGCAATGGAGGTTAATGGTCCAGCTTAACATTTAGTAGCCAGCATGATCTAGCCAACCATCAGTTATTGATCAGATGCACTAACAGCTAGGCTAACTTCCTCCCAGTGTCATGAGCATGTTAGGGAGCCTGTACAAATGGGAATGACAGCTGGAAACAGCAGTTCAGATGTTAAATGTGAGACATCTACCACCAACTGATAAGAAACTTCCGCTGGTAGTGTTGTTTGGAGTTACTGCTTCTCTTCAGATTAGCTTCAAAATATTCCCACACCCTTTTTTTGTTTTTCTTCACATATTAGCCACCTGCATCCTTCAGTGGTGTTACTTGAACAGGATTTTCCAGTCTGTGATGGAATTATGTCAAAATAGGGGTTGAATAAGTGTAGTTGTTTAATTAAACAAATTGATTAAGAGAACTACTAGTTGTTTGTCAGACACCCTGGTACAGTGTATGTTCGTCACACAAAAAATCTCTGACATTTGTCCTCAATAACTTAATATATCCCGAATAATCTTAGTTGGCTCAGCTATAATTTATCAGGCCTAGTTTGTCCTACAAAAATTAGAAGATTAAAGGAGAGACTTGGCATTATTTATAATAGCTTAAGCTACTAAAGCACAAAACAAATACCATCTAAAAAAACAAGGACAATGTCATAAACAAGACAATTATGAGTGCAGTGAGTTACATGAATAATGTCACAGCCACATAATAGCCTGTGTTTTAATCACTAAGCACAGCGATTTTTGGAATCACGTGAGGCTGAGGGGCCCATTGCCACAACAACAGCGCACCTGCCCGGTTTGACCTGCCGAGTGGGCTTCAGTCTGCAACGCACTAGTGACACTAAGCAAAATTTAAAAAACTCGACCTTATGTGGTCTCGCATCGACCTGTGATCAATAATCCAGGTCAATACAAGTCATAGGGCAAAGAAAAAAATAACCATGTTTACATGATAATCAAACGATATTAAATAGATAGCAACAACCGAAATCTGGCATAATGCCTGGCTGGCTAGCTACTCGGTTGTGCAAATTGATGGTGTCGCACTTACGTCCATTCTGTGTGAAAATACTTACCAAAAAGCGCGATGAAACCCAGGAACAATTGTTGTTTGCGACAACGGTGAGTCATATTTCTGTTGGTTTCTTTGCCAAAGCGAATCACAACATGCACACGACCCAGCGATAAGAACGCAGGACGGTCAAGCTAACTTGCTGATACCCGCAAACCCACGACTCGTGCTAACGCTTTGCTTCTGCAAGCCAGAACTCTGTCGAAACTATTCGTCGGATGTTTCCTTTCACCGGTGTTCTTTGCTCTTTTCACTTTAGTTGGTGCCAAATAATTTATGCTCACTGAGTGTTTGATTCGTCATTTACTCAATAGCATATGCAAGTTACGACTTCTCTCTGCACCAGGAAGAAATGACAAAAGTCATGTGATTGAGAGTTTAAGAACCGCCCAGATAGATGACGTACGTATGCACGTTCCCACGCTCAGACGTCGCATCCATCAACGAATGGTTGCGTATTACATAAATGTCTGTATCATCCCGCTTATTCCGCTATAATACTGTATTTTTATCTGGTAAACTGGTACATATATTCCAGTCTTTTGAGATCCGATACCGGTTAGCTACATGCGCGGAGAGGAGAGCTCAACATAATTATGTATATGGCGGAACAGCTGTGAAGCAAGAAGTTGAGAAGTTCAACGAAATGTTGCAGTAGACCACGCCAACGCGATTTCTTCAGCGCTGCCTTCGACCTTCTGGTTTCCGCGCGAACCATTATCTCACTGCCAGTTAATTAAGTAAAAAAAGCGTGATTAGGATGGCAGTGAAACCCACAACTGCTCCCCCGAACAGAATTAGAGATCCGTGCCTAAGTTGGAAGTCGGTATTTCTGGCCTTAGTCGCCGTTTTGTTTCCTTTGAGAGTGTCAAGGTGCTACGGCGAATACAGTTAAGCACCAAGCATATATTAATTTTGTTCAAGTGTGCAGTTTCTTAATCATGATCAAGTGCATTTTATTCCCTTCCCTTTCGCTGGACCTTTCCTGCTCTGTCAGCTGTGTGGTCCACATATGCCTGGAACAGACATATTCTGTGTCACTATACTGGCAGAGGTTTTTTGGAGAGCCAAGATGTCAACACCGCTAATTTGTAATCAGTAGCACTGTCGCTATCACCATCGTAATCAACATTTGCGTCATTATAATCAACATGCTTGATGTTATAGAAGAATGACATGACGGAATTTTTATCAACGTCTTAACCTCTGTCTGGTGTCCGTTCGGGATGGTCCAGGTCAGAGATTTCTTATGTGACCGTCAACAATAATATTCAGTAAGTAATAGCCAGTAAGCTACAACTATTATGGACATTAACCCAATTGTTCTCCTTTTTAATGCCCCATTCACATAAAAGCATTTAATATTTTATAAACGTTTCTATCCATCTCGGGTTGCGTAGCAGGCTCAGGCTGAATGAATAAGCCACCTAACGTATGTTGGGCTGCTTTGGTGAGAAACAAAATGGGATAAACCATTTGAATAATATGGGGGGCTTCATAGGCGGCTACCTACCTTGCCTAATGGTAGTGACCTGGATAGATGGTAAGAAATGTAATTCAGGTAATATATAATCCCGAATGCTGGTTTAGTTGTAAATAAATAGATGTGGAAAACTCTCACTGCAGAGTTAATAAAAGATGATTGTAATCATACCTAGCAAAACAAAACGCTTGCCTTTACCTTATTAAGATGTGTGATTGTCTGAAGTGGCTACCGTAAAATGGATGCAACCTGGATTAGACTGTCTGCACTGCCGTTATTTCTAAATGGTTCAAATTACAAAGAATATAATGGATGTGTTTCAATTAAATAAATGGTACCATAGTGCTAGATCTCCTAGGACAGAGGAGAGGATCAAATTAATATTCCCTGATTTAGATTCAGAGGCTGTCTGTTGATAAAGCATGACATCAGTTGGACAGACAGATATACTAAACGTGCACCACAATGCTGAGATAACAAGGTATATTTAAAGACACAGAGAACTGTTTGGAAAGAGGAAGTATGCACGAAAAAATACTGAAAATGAATTAAGATAAATATAGATTTGTTTTGATTGTGAGAAAAGGAAGGAACTTAGAAAGAGGGAGATTATATGAAGGATAGAAAAATGGGGGTGTAGAGATGTTTTATCAGTACAGCCACTTCCTGTGATCAGAGAGAGTGAGAAAGAGAGAGAGTAAGAGAGTAGAGAAAAAATAGAGGGTGGAGGAAGAGATAGGTGATAAACTAACAGAACCCCCCAGGCCCACCCCTTACTATTCAGCACAGGAAAGCAACAGACCTGTGAGCTTAGAAGGAGAATGGCCGCAGCGTGGAGGACAGGTGGAGTTGTGATGCTCCTGCTTGGATCGTCTGCAGGTAAGTGCCAACCCAGCTTCACTACTATAGTCATGGAGTAGCCACGGTGGAACAGGCAGAAAAGGTCCATCAAGACCGTTCACCAACTATCGGATTTCGGGCTCAGGTTCAAGGTCCGGGTCAGTTTTGAAGTGTTTGCATTTGGTTAGAGAGTGGTGAATTCAATGGTTTCTGTTGTGTCCAGATTGAGTGTTTCCTGTATTGATGTGCCAACACACGCTCTGCACAACAGCTTGTGTTGGAGCTCACTTTTCAACCCCACCCGCCACCATTTCACTACCCACCCAGGGGTTATCTTTTCTGGGTATGAATGCTGTCCTTTCCCCTGCTCAGGAGCCATAGGCCTGCTCTGGAAGATATACTGCTCTGTGCCCTAGCTTTCCATTAACATTTGTAATTGAGTGGCTGAGTTTCTGCTAATCAAATGTTGGTCTTTGATGAACATGAAAGCTTTGACATGGCCATGTTTGTTTCCGCATAAGCAGATAGAGAGTGCCACATTTAGACACTGAAGAGGGGACTGTAGCACCTGCTGGCATGTTGGTGAGAACTTAGTGGAGAGTGATTTTTTTCCAGAGATTGTGTCATCTCTGTGTAGAGGGGTAATAAGTAATGTGTGTAAAATACTCTGTGATGCCCCACCAACTCTATTTAGTTCAGCTTTTACTCAGTAACGGCTTAACGGGTCTCAAACAAAACATAGTAAGTAGTGTTAGCTGGCAGACCAAATAATTGTCATTAGTTTACTAAAGTTAAGATGGGGCCAACAGTGTTGGCCCAATAAACAAAAGGTTTCTGGTTCTAAACCACAAGGTAAAACAAAGCAATAGACAGTTATACCCTGAGCCAGACAGTCAGCCTTAACTGCTTCCAAGCTGTTGCCGTAAAGAAGAATGTGTTCTTAGCATAATGACTGGGGTAATAGTAAAAAAATGTTATCATTAAATATGTAAATAATAAATAAAAATATATTATTTAAAGCGGCACATTATTATGAAATATTTTTAATGCCCCTATTAAAAAATTATGTATGATATTTTTTAACAATACATTGTATTCCCCAATGTTTTTCTCATCTCCACACTCTTGCATTGACTGACATATCCAGTGTGTTATGTCAACGATATACACCATTAAAGAATGAAGTACGCCTTGAAATTATAAAATAGGTTGCAATATTATGAAATCGGTCATGATATTGGGAAAAAGGCCATGAGTCTGTGAATTACATGTTGTGAAGAAAAAAAACATTGGAAAATAGTATTTGTATAGACTCAGAAGGCAGAAGTCGTTCAGTCCCAGACACTGAGCAACAGGCCCATTTATCAAAAGGTTCAGGCAGAACTCACGGTCAGGCAAGAAAATGGTCAAACCGCAGTTATCCAATACAGGCAGGCAAAAGTACAGAAACACTAGGCAGGCAGAAGTCAATAAGAGAAGCTAGAAGTCAAAAACAGCAAAAATACATGTCAAGAAGCCAGAATAGTTATGTTAGCTAGAGTTGATTGATTCTGAAGGCAAAACTGTAAAATCTAGACAGGCTTAATCTAGACAGGCTTAATCTAGACAGGCTTAATCTACATAAATAACAAAAAACAATACCTCATAATGAGGAAACAGAACTGGACAGAGTAAAGAACGCTAACATGGGAATAGCTGTGTGACACTGATGGGGCTAACAACGAAAGACACAAGATAATGGAAAATAATCAACCAAAAGACAAGAACGTAGAAAACAAACAAATAAAACAGAAGCGGACAAGCAGACACAAAACTTTACGGTATTATCTTGATAATTTCAAACCATTTATTTCAAAAGCGGGGTTATAAAAAAGATTTAGTAAAAAATTACCTTAAAATAATGTATATATTTCATTAATTCACTATATATTTCATTTTTTAATTTTGACACCTTTGGTTCTCCATATTCCATTTATCTTTGCTCCTGAATGGAGGACCAAAGGAGTTAAAATGATAGAAATAAATATATAAATAATTAAATACATTTAGCGTGTTGGTGAAGCTAGGCTTCAAGCTACTGCACTTAATAACTGGTGTGGTCCCAGCAAAAATAATCAACACAAGTCAAATTAAATTATGCAATTTAGTCAGTCATTTCAAAAGAGAACAACATGTACATCTGTGTCATTGGATTTTCCCCTTATAAACTCTAGAATATCCCATTTTGGGTCTGTCGGGTGTGACATCTGGGTATTTGAAAAAATTAAGAGACCCCTGCACCTTTTTCTGGACTGGCTCACAGACGGAGCCAGTAACCGTCTTGGATTGCATTTCGGATTGTGGGCTTCGGTAACCAGGACGAAACACCTCAGACAACATGGAGGACAACTGGCCTCGGTACCAGACGGATGCGGCCCCACAGGACTGGGCTCTGCTGACCGCTCTGTGGCCCGTTACGGCGAGCACATTCTCGCCTGTACTGTTGTGATGACATTACAGGTTTTACAGACAGTTTACAAACCAGCACTCTAGTATTCTGAAAAGCCTGATCCTTTCTGAGTCATTATAATGTAAATGGGTTGCACATGTTGTTATTGGTATGTGTGCTCTAGATTGCAGACTGACATTAATCAAGGGCAAGGCAGCGGAGATGTTGCTCTGTGTCAGTGGTCTTTGCATCCTGAGAACATCAGAGATATTTGGAGTCTTTCCTGACTATGTGTTTTATATGAGGGTTCAAATTAAGTATTTAAACAGATGCGTGTGTTGATCTGTATTTAATTAACAGCTGGCCCCAGCTAAAGGTTTTCTGAAATCTTCCCCCACATCCTCTACACACACAAACACTCACAACAGGCATTAATAGTTACACCACCAATTTCTCAATGTGTCACAACAGCTCCTGTTGAAACCAATGAACTACTTACTGACAGCCAAACCACATGGAGTGATTGAAGGAGAGATACAGAGAGAACAGTGAGAGAGAGAGAGCTCAGCCTTCTCATTGACAGGAAGACAGTTATCTACAGGGTCGTATTTCTTTTCCGAAGACAGGCGGCCTATCTCTTTCTTGCTCTACTAAACATTTCCATCTACGTAATTTGTGAAAGCATAGTTTGTATCCTTAATAAATTCCAATTATTTTATCAATAGGAATATTTTCACATTCATTTAAAATAACCGAGTTTAGATCAGACCAAGCTTGTTTGCTCCAAATATATATATATATATATATATATATATATATATATATATTATTGTCAAGTTTTATGTTTGCAAAATATTCACATGAAACAAGGTGCTGATTAGACGAGAGGAGCACCAGCGGAGCTACAAGCTATTTGGGAAAAAAACCCTAAAGTGTAGTTTTATGAGAAGTCTGTTTCAGCCTGGAGAAAGCTAACTCTCCTGTCCGCAACGCCCGTGCAAACGTCAGCCACTGAACTTGGTATGCAGTTCGTCTGTGTTTCAATGACTGACTCTGTGCCCATCTCGCCCCCCCCCCCCCCCCCCC
>JACXGJ010010006.1:0-22914 GCA_016801105.1 Esox niger | reverse complement strand
GGCGAGACAGCGCGTCGGCCCTGACGTTCTTACTTCCCGGCCTGTAAGTGAGAGTGAACACAAACCGGGAGAAGAACATAGCCCACCTGGCCTGGCGAGGGGTCAGCCTCCTCGCTGCCCGCATGTACTCCAGGTTACGGTGGTCAGTCCAGATGAGGAAAGGGTGCTCGGCCCCCTCTAACCAGTGCCGCCACGCCGAAAGGGCTCTAACCACAGCCAATAGCTCACGATCACCGACATCGTAATTACGTTCCGCTGCACTGAGTTTCTGTGAAAAGAAAGCACAGGGACGGAGCGTGTACCGACTCCCCGTTCATTGGGAGAGGACGGCCCCAAGACCACATTCGGACGCGTCCACCTCCACAACGAACTGGAGCGACAGGTCAGGATCAGCCAGGACCGGAGCGGTGGTGAAACGGTGTTTCAGTTCCACAAACGCCCGCTCCGCATCCGTGGTCCACCGTAACCGTGTTGCCCCACCCCTCAGGAGGGAGGTGATCGGAGCCACGACCTGACTAAAGCCCCGAATAAACCTGCTGTAATAATTAGAAATGCCTAAAAATCGTTGCACGCCCTTTACCGTGGTTGGGGTCGGCCAATTACGCACGGCATCAATGTGGTTCTCCTCCATAGCCAAACCCGTGTGCAAGAAACGGTACCCCAGGACACGGACGACTGGAAAAACAGACACTTTTCGGCTTTTACGTACAATTCATGTTCCAACAGTCTAGCAAGCACTTTACGCACCAACGAGACATGCTCAGCGCGGGCGAGTAGTTGTATAAATCAAGATGTCGTCAATATACACAACTACCCCTTCGCATAACATGTCCCTGAAAACGTCGTTGATGAAAGATTGAAAGAATGATGGAGCATTCATTAAACCCGTACCGCATCACTAAATATTCGTAATGGCCCGTGGTAGTACTGAAGGCTGTTTTCCATTCGTCCCCCTCCCGGATACGCACCAGGTTATAGGCACTCCTGAGGTCCAACTTTGTGAAAAAACGGGCCCCGTGCATTCTCTCGACCTCCGCAGAGATTAAGGGGAGAGGGTAGCGGAATGGGATGGTGATTTTATTCAGCGCCCTGTAATCGATGCATGGGCGCAAACCACCGTCCTTCTTTTTCACAAAGAAGAAACTTGAGGAGACCGGTGACTTGGAGGGCCTAATGTATCCCTGCCCCAACGGTTCCTCAACATACGCGGACATAGCCGCAGTCTCGGTGCGAGACAGGAGATACACGCGACCCTTAGGGAGTGCGGCTTCACTTACGAGGTTTATCGTGCAATCCCCTGGCCTATGAGGCAACAATATAAAGGCCTTAGCCTTGGAGAAAACCTCGGCTAAGTCCCTGTATTCGGGAGGAATTGGCACTGCGGGAGCACTGTCTGGACTTTCCACCGTGGTCGAACCCACGGAAACACCCAAACACCTACCTTGGCATTTCCGCGACCACCCCGACAAGACCTGACTCGACCACAAAATGATAGGGTCATGGAGAGACAACCAGGGGAAACCTAGAACTACAGGGAAGGTGGGAGAATCAATAACATTAAACGAAATAGTTGTGCGGTGTTGGCGACAGGTGAACATAAGAAGTGGGACAGTACATTCCCTAACAAAGCATGACCCTAGTGGTCGATTATCCAATGCCCTCACAGGTAGGGGGCTGGTGAGGACCTGGAGGGGAATGTGTGCGCGTAACGCGAAATCCCTGTCGATAAAATTCCCAGCCGCGCCTGAATCTACTAGCGCCTTACACTGGGAAAATAACGGGAAACCGGGGAATTCGACAGGGACGGTGCAGAGAGTGAGTGGGAAAGCAATCGGTGAGTGTGCATGAGCTACCTGGGGTGGTGCGGAAGAGCCATGCCAGTCGCCTCTCGAGCTGGAGGAAGAGGGGTAGCGCGGAGCAGCGAAACCGCCCCAGCGCTTAGCTGATCCCCTCTGTTCCCAAGCTGCTCGCCCTCTGCCCGGGAGTGCAGCCAACCCCAGATCCATGGAGACGGCGGTGTCAAGGTGGTGGGGTGGAACAGCCGGGCCCCCGTTACGACATCCTCGGGTAGCCAGCATATTGTCGAGACGAATGGATGTTTCGACCAATTGCTCAAAAGAGAGGTTCACGTCTCGACATACCAGCTCCCTTCGGACGTCCTCCCGAAGGCTACAACGGTAGTGGTCGAACGGGGCCTGGTCGTTCCACCCAGAACCCGCTGCCAGGGTTCGGAACTCCAGTGCGAACTCCTGCGCCGATCTCGTCCCCTGCCGTAGGTGGAAGAGGTGGAACTCAGCGTAGCTGCCCTGGAAGGGCCCCTCGATGTTCCAGACGGCGGTGGCCCATTCCAGGGCTTTGCCGGACAGGCAGGAGACGAACAAGGAGATCCTCTGGGCATCTGTCGGCGCAGGATGAATCGACTGGAGCGCGATGTCCTCCTGTAACAGGAAACCCTGGCAGCGGTCCGCCTTCCCATCGTAATCCCGGGGGAGTGGGATGTCCATTGCTCCTATTCCGGGTTGGGTAGGTTGGAGAAGCGACAATACAGACGGTGCTGCGGGAGCGGACTGGGCCAACTCTAGGCGCTGAACTGCTTGGATGAGGGTGGACATGGAGGCGCCTAGGTTGGCCAGCATGTTGGCATGCTCCTGGATGATCTCCGCAACACTTTTTAATACGTGCGCTGACATACGCTCAATCAAACATAGAGACAATAACACACAAAGACAAAGGGAACATATATACTGAGGGGAATGACTTAATGATGATCAGGTGCGCTAGACGAGACAACAGGTGCAATGAGTTGATGAGCAGGGCGATGGTGTCAGAAGGCCGGTGACGTCGAACGCCGAAGCCCGCCTCCTGCAGGGGGAGGATGGGCAGTAGATGGCGTAGTCGTCACAATAACATCTAGGAATAACAACTAAGTAGACTAGTTATAGGTGAACTTTATATGGAATACTAAAGGGTACAATCATCAGTATCTTAAAAAAAAGTATCCACAATTAAATTACTTTTTTCTTTTTTTTCAGGAGGTGCCAAGGAGAAAAAATATGAGTTAACAGGATTCTTAGGCAATGGTAGACACCAAGGTAAAATATTAAAAGCAGACTAAAGTTATGTTGTCTGGATGATCCTATACAGGACCAGGAAACTAGATTCAGCTGCAGACCAATTTTTACAGAGAGAAATGTTGGGAGGCTGAAACACGCTAATAATTTGAATTCTGTACGTTGACCACTAATTTAAATGTTACTCCTTAATTACATTGATCCACATACTGTAGTTTTCTGTGGGATAATGCAGGAATAGATCTTCTAAGTGTATTTATATTTTAAATCTTAAAGCACTGTTGATTATTTATTGTCATTTTACTGAAAACTAAAATGGCCATCTTGCCAAAGGAAGGGAATACAAAGTCCTAAATGAAGGGGTGCCAGTAAATTGTGGCACATGTTTTAGAATACAATAATGATTTCTTGAACAATTTCCACTCAATTAAAGGTTATTTTACTAGGGTGGCAATCATTTCGGACAGTCCTGTATACATAGCCCATCGCCAACCCCAGGTATAGACTTCAAAATCTTGGTTTTGTATAAATATTGTCTTGACAATCTTCCCCCCTTTCGTTCTCTTAGGTTGACGCGGGCGACCGTGGACATTATATAGCATTTGTTCCTACTAGATTTGGTTTTACAATCCTGTTGTTTATTTTATAAAGCCCTTTATACCTCAGCAGTTGTTACCTAGTTCTTATACACAACCTAAATCCCAAAAGAGCATGCAACAGCAAGAAATGTGGTTTATTTACAGTTTATATACAGTGTGTCTTCAATTATTTGTGAAATGGATCTTTAGTTTTTGTTATTATTATTCCTATTTACCCTCAAGCCAAACCAGTCCTGCCTGCCCTAAGTGTTTATGCCTTGTCTGTAATATCAGTAGAACTAAGAAACCATTTAAACTCAATTGTTTGTTCATACTTTTGTCTGTCTGGCTTATTTCATAATTGTATTTAAATTCCTTTTTCTTAACCTGTCATTAATGCGCTTTCTGGTCAAGATGCATCATGCTTTGATAGTTTTTCCACTACAAATTTGAAATGTTGATTGAATCAGTCAGTTTTCTTCTGCATGTTGTCCTCTGCATAGTTTTGTAACTCAAACTCAAACTAAATTATTTACCATTTTTTTAAATGTTTTTTTACTACCTGTGGCCATCAACTGTAAATTTTTTGACAGTTTTGACATAATAAAAACAGACTGGAAATACCATTAGTGTCAACTTTAATAATACAATATCATTTCTATTTTATCTTTCAAGACATTTTGTAATTTCTTACAAACTATACAGTCCCCTCCAAAAGTATTGGAACGGCAAGGCAAATTCCTTTGTTTTTGTATGTCACTGAAGACATTTGAGTGTAAGATCAAAAGATGAGTATGAGACTAGTGTTCAGAATTTCAGCTTTAATTTCCTGGTATTCACATCTAGATGTGTTAAACAACTTTGGACATCACTGTTTGTATTAGACCACAGCATTTATAGGTGAGCAACAGTAAAGAAACAAATAATCTTAAAGTAAAAAACAATAACTGCCTCAAGCCTGCAACCCATCGACATCACTAAACTGTTGCATTCTTCATTTGTGACACTATTCCATGCTTTTACTACAGCTTCTTTCAGTTCTTGTTTGTTTTGGGGTGTTTCTCTCTTCAGTCTCCTCTTAAGGAGGTGAAATGCATGCTCTATTGAGTTAAGGTCAGGTGATTGACTTGGCCAGTCTAAAACCTCAACTTTTTTCCCCTGATGAAGTCCTTTGTTTTGTTGGCAGTGTGCTTTGGGTCATTGTCCTGCTGCATGATAAACCTCCTCCCGATTAATTTCAATGCATTTCTGCGTAAATTGGCAGACAAAATGTTTCTGTACACTTCTGAATTAATTCTGCTGCTACCATCATCAGTTACATTATCAATAAATAAGAATGAGCCTGTTCCAGAAGCAGCCATGCATGCCCAAGCCATGACATTACCTCCACCATGCTTCACAGATGAGCTTGTATGCTTCGGGTCATAACTTTGGTAGAGATTAATCTTGGACTCATCAGTCCATAAGATTGTGTTCCAGAACGTTTGCGTCTCATCTGTACTTGGCAAATTTCAATCTGGCCTTACGATTCTTACTGCTGATTAGTGGATTGCATCTTGTGGTGTGGTCTCTATATTGTTGAGTCTTCTTCGAACACTGGATTGGGATACCTTCACCCCTGGAGGTCGTTGGTGATGTCACTTACTGATGTTTTGTGGGTTTTCGTCACAGCTCTCAAGATATTTCTGTCATTAACCACTGTTGTTTTCCTTGGCCAACCTGTTCAACGTCTATTGCTCAGTACACCAGTAGTTTCTTTTTCAGGACATTCCAAATTGTTGTGCTTGCTATGCCCAATGTTTGTCCAATGGCTCTGGTAAATTTCCCTTCTTTTCTCAGCTTGACAATGGCTTGCTTTTCTCCCATAGACAGCTCTCTGGTCTTCATGTCGGCTTATCCTCTTTAACAAGAAATGCAGTCTTTATAGGTTTAAACCAAGGATGGAAACTTAGACTAGTCATGCAGAGTTATTTAATGTTTGAACAATCAGACTAAAAGACAACACCTGGGCAACAAGAAACATCTGCCAGTCACATGTTCCAATAGTTTTGCACACTTGAAAAATGGGTGGGTTCAAATAAAGGGTGGTATGTCCTGGGTTGTTTAACACATCTAGATGTGAATACCAGGAAATTACAGCTGAAATTCTGAACTCTTGTCTCATACTCAACTTTTGATCTTAAACCCAAATGTCTTTAGTGAACAACAAAAACAAAGGAATTTGCCTTAAAGTTCCAATACTTTTGGAGGGGACTGTATTGTGTGTCAATAATAGGCAGCAGTGATTTTATAGCAAAGGTCTGTGTTAAGTGGTAGGGCGGCAGGTAGCTGTAACATCTGGTAGCAGCAGGAAACAGATGTGTTCAAACAAAGGTTCTTTAACCCAACATTTACTTAACATACAATACTCTTACAATGCAGAACAGGAAACAGGGATAAAGCAATGATCAAGAAAGACACAGGCAACTTGGGAAACTAAATAGGGATGTGATGCAGGGGAAACTAGAGACAGGTGCTAAGACTAAACTGGACATGGGAAAACCATAAAAACAAGGGATATAAAGAGAGCATAGAACCAGAACAACTAGAACATGAACACACTGAACATGTTACAGTCCTCGGCTGTAACAGTAGCCTAGCAGATAGAGCATCTAACCAGTAACTGAAAGGTTGCAGAAAAAGTAAAGATGTGTTCTGTTCTTGAGCAAGACTGTAAAACCTAATTTATTCTGTATGGTGTTATTTAGTGCCTTCTAAATAACAAAAATATATTCCTTACAGCATCTTAGTTCTAACCACTCCTCGTAGTGTTAGTCCTGATTGGTCAAGGAAACTACAGTACTCTAGTAATAGAGCAAGAGCATTTGAATATACTGTTTAGTACATTAGGCATTGAAACCTGACATTAGGCATTGAAAACTGACCAAAGAAATTCTACACACTACAAAAGTACAATTAAACAAGCAATTAATCTAAGCGCAACCTTTTTCTTAGGTTGACTGGTGGTTCTTATTTACAGTGTAATGTTGCACTGGGCATCCACTGAAGGACATCATTGAATCCCTTCAACAGACAGGAACTTGAGGAGTAGAATGCCTAACAGTAGCTTGGTGGTAACAGGTATATGACATTGAAGTGGTGGATCAGAGCCCACTGCATGCAGCTTCTCTGGTGAGGATTACAACAGATTTAACCCTATGAATAACAGTGCTTGCTGATTGGTCACAGAGAAAGCATGCCATTCTGTAAGCTCAGGTTACTTTGCTTGGAAGTTCCAAGGAGCGGTTCCAAGGATGGTACTTGGGTACCGAAACTATGCCGCTGACAATCCTGCTTGAATTTACAATGTATGTGCCTGAAGTAATAACTGAAAACTGTTAGTATATAATAATATGTATATCGCACTAGCAACTGATGTAATGTAAACTCAGAGGGAACATTGTCTGGGGAATACCACCATGGCATGCTTTTATGGACATGGACCTCGTCTGGTAAATTTGGAGAAAACCCCTCCTCATCTTCAGTTCAACGACCTGATCCTGACTGGCTATCGGCCCATTTCATCTGTTCATGGGTGCCTCAGAAGCCTTTTCTACTTGCACAATGAATTTGGTAACATTTATACCCATGGTAAGTTGATAAATGATGTATCATGAGTTAAACTTTAGAATAACTTATATTAGTGCCATTATAAATACTGTAAAGAAATATGTATGTTAGAACTGCTCATGTAATATACATTTCATGTGAATTTGTATGACTTTTTTACATTAGGTTGGATTAAACTTTATTGTCTTTGAACAATTACAAGTACAGTACAACGAAATGCAGTTAGCATCTAACCAGAAGTGCAAATAGAAGAGGGCAGAACATTTACAAGTATTAAGTATATGAATATTACAAGTGGAATGTATAGATGTGCAATGAAGGTGAATGCAGTAAGAATGGCAATACTAAATGTACAATTAAGGCAAATAGAAGAGGGTAGAAAATATACAAGTATTAAGTATAGTGTATGTCACAAGTGGGATAAATAGTTGTGTGGGTACAAAAGGTAATTTTAAATGTCGTTCTGGATGTGCAATCGAGGCAAATAGAAGGAGTGAGGTAGCATGTGCAACTGGGATGCAAAGATGGCAGGAATGATGTCCCTAAAGGTAGATATGCGTATGTATCAACTGTAAAATTCAAGTACAATGGCAAATCCAAATGCGCAATGAAGGCAAATTGAATGTGCAAGGTGCCTGTGCAACTGAAATGCAGACATTGCAGCAGTGAGGTTCCTGAGGCAGACATATACCTGTGACAACTGAAATGTTATCAAATGTTGTGTCATATATTTGTCATACAAATAGACAATAGTTTTTTCAGCATTTGGAGACAGGTAGGTGTATAGCTACACCAGTAATAACACTGTAAATGTGTGCAAGTCCACAAGACAAAAACACATCAGGCTACTCTCACTTGTGGGCCATTTACAATCATATTAACACTGGTCAAATAGGTGTAAAGAAACTAAGAATATGGGGGATTACTGCAAATCTGTCCAGGGAATCCTTTTCTTGGATATACCAATGGTAATTAGGTCTAGGAGGAGAGGTAATGACCGACGCACTGTTCAGGTTGACAAATTGACCCGTTTTAAAATAGTCAAAAAGCTTTTCAACGGCAAAGCATGCAATACAAAAGATGCACAAAAGCTATTATTACCACAACATTTGTTATATTTCTTAACATTGTCAGAACTGTTACAAATGTAATGAGAACAAAATGTCATACAACACAATACAATGCAGCACATTAGCTATTTAAGCGAGCATAGCTTTGCAGCCCTGACCTAAGACTCATCCTCTGTGGTGTGACTCCTCCCTGGATACCCTACATCCTAAGTACATTAACGCTAACACTCTTACTCAGGAGAAAGGGGGTGATTAGCAGATGGGTCTAGGTCAGCAGGCTGCGATACACTTGTGAGAATTGCAATAGTGTTGATAGAAAAAGCAAGCAACAGGGCTGTACTGCAAAACAAAGACCATTTCAGGGACATGGACTAAGACTAGTCCTAGACTAATTTACACAAGTGTCTCCAAACTACTTTTGACTAGTACTAGTAAAAAATAACTGTTTAGTCTATTGGTAAACTTAGGATACTCAAATACTTGTATGTAGTTCATTGACCTAGGGCTTAAAATTGTACTGCATATCAACTACAACTAATACCAGGGTGTATCTTTAAGAATTCCACCACATCGGGACCAGTTCACAAACCAATTCTCTGATTTTATAGAATTTTTTATAGTAAATGTAAATGTTGTTCTGTTTGATATTTTCTTTTAAAAACACTGGCACCTAAAATGTTTAATGTAAAAAATAAATGTAAACTGAAATATGTTCCTTGCAAAGGTATTTAAACTCTGTACTGGGAAATCTCCCTGTTTACACAGATGAAAGGAAATGCCCGTATGAGGACACAGTTACCTTAGCATTGACTTTCACCAGTGAACCATTAAAGTTGTCACACTGCGGTCACATTTTCTGGGTAAAAACGGTACTGTTGGAGGACCATTGTTCAGGCTGTGAAGTTAGAGATAAAATTATACCAATTCATAGATTAGGAAAACAGTAAAAAAAAAACATTGAGTGTGCTTGGATATCCTAGTGACCACAGCTGGATCAATAATCAGAATGTCAAAGCTGCATCACACCACCCAGACTCCCTAAAATATACAGAGGCGTGAAAAACAGTTAGCCCCCTACATGATTTCATATTTGTTTGTTTGTCACACTTACATATTTAAGATCATCAAACAAATTTAAATATTAATCAAACATAACACAAGAAAACACAAAATACAGTTTTTAAATTGTTATTATTAAAGAAAAACAAAATCCAAACCCAAAAGGCCCTGTGTAAAAAAAGGTTTGCCCCCCTGTGAAAACACATCCCAGCTGTGGTTTGTCACACCTGAGTTCAATTCCTCTAGCCACACCCAGGCCTGATTACTGCCACACCTGTTCTCAATCAAGGAATCACTTAAATAGGACCTGCCTGACAAAGGGAAGTAGAACAAAAGATCCTGAAAAGCCAGACATCATGCCAACATCCAAAGAAATTCAGGAACAAATGAGAAAGTAATTGAGATCCATCAGTCTAAAAAGGGTTATAAAGCCATTTCTAAAAACTTCCTCCAGCAATCCACAATAAGAGCCATTATCCACAAATGGCAAAACATGGAACAATGGTGAACATTCCCAGGTTCATCCACAGAGCTGCAGGCCTCACTTGCCTCAGTTAAGGTCAGTGTTCATGTCTCCATCATAAAGAGACTTGGCAAAAATTGTTCCAAGGCGAAAACCACTGCTGAGCATAAAGAACATTAAGGCTCAAATTTTTTGATGGTCCCCAATACCTTTGGGAAAATACTTTGTGGACTGACAGGACAAAAGTTGAACTCTTTGGAAACTGTGTGTCCCATTACATCTAGCGTAAAAGTAACACTGCATTTCAGAAAAATACCAACAGTAGAATATGGTGGTGGTAGTTTGAATGGCAAGTCCACCTCTGAATGGCAGAAGAAAAACAAAATGAAGACTTTGGAGTGGCCTAGACCTGACCTGAATCCCATTGAGTTGCTGTGGCATGACCTTAAAAAGGCAGTTCAGGCTCAAATGATTACAACATCTCTGCAAGGAAGAGTGGGCAAAAATTCTTCCAAAGTGCTGAAAAGACTCATTGCAAGTTATCGCAAATGCTTGATTGCAGTTGTTGCTGCTAAGGGTGGCCCAACGAGTTATTAGGTTGGAGGGGGCAATCATCTTTTCACACAGGGCCATGTGGGTTTGGATTTTGTTTGCCCTTAATAATGACAAACTTCATTTCAAAACTGCATTTTGTGTTTACATGTGTTATCTTTAATCTTAAAAAATGTGATAAACATGCAAACAAATAAGAAATCAGGTAGAGTGCAAAAATGTTGTCCCTTAAGTTCATTGCCCAATCAAGAGAGTGACTTATAAGTGAAGCCACAGAGATATTGAAAATCCCTTTAGCAATCTAAAAATGTATATAGAGAAAAGAAAGAACAAACAATTGGACAGGATGCCCAAACATGAAGAAAAGCAATCACAAGCAACATTTCAAGGTACCATTTGTAATTCTGTAAAATGACAGTATTGGTCAAGGTTCTGAATACTTTTGCAAGGCGCTGTTTATAAAAAGAAAAGCATCCCAAAATACAAGTATGGACCTATATTCTTTCATCACTGATCTCCCTCAATCCACCCAGGAATCCCGTTCTTCTGTTTTCTTTTGCTGCTGCCTCTTAACATCCCCTGGTCCGATGTCGAGCAAACGTGGATGTGTGTGTTCCATTACCTGGCCTGCCTGTCCCCCACCGTTGGCTCTGTACTCTACCACACCTTTATGAACCATGAGGGTGGGGAGCCCATCTATGACACCCTCCTCTCCCTAGACATGGTTGGAGTCTGTCTGGTGAACACTTTGGGTAGGTGAGGCTATATAGCTATGTAATGTATCCTTCCTCCTTTCCTGACTTCCTTTTTTCTGTTTCTTCAGTTGTTTTGTTTTGTCATTTTTTTAAATTTCTTCTTCTATTTTATATGTACATCCATTTCCATTTCACTAATCAGTCATTCAATGAATCTCTTGTTTCGATATGTTCTTCAGGATGCCTGCCTATTGTCTACATCACCCTGATGTGCTACCCTGTCATGCGCATCCTGGCCCTCTTTGCCTACAGCATAATATCGGCCTGGGGCATTCTCTGTGCTACCACTGCGCGAAGCAACTATGAACGCCTTCGTGCTTTCATCTGGCAGGCTCTCTTCCGTCTGGTCCTCTTCTTGTTCCGTTGGCAGGGTGACGGCGCAGGCAGCCCGGCTTCGCTGCACCTTTTCTTCACCATGGACATGTTAGCTGTCTTGGGGGGCCTAGTGAACCTTAGCCGGGTGCCAGAGCGCTTCAGCCCCGGTTTCTTTGACTACTGGTTCAACAGCCACCAGATAATGCATGTGCTGGTGATCTGCTCCATCATCTACATGCACTGGGGGATGTTGGAGGACCTAGCCTGGATTAAGACATTCCAGTGTCCAGTCATGGAGTGAAGGATGGAGGTGGGTGACAAGTGGAATTTAAGGAGGAGGAAAATGATTGTGGGATGTTGCACTTAAAAACAGAATTACCTAAATATTCCCATTAATGTCTTCATTTGGTGATGGTGGACTGCAGCCATATTGAATGTACGTACCCATAAGTGCACACAGTAATTATAAGGGGTTATGTACCTTCTAATTATCATATTTCTATGGTCGATGAGGGAGTAAAGTTGAGGTTTTAAAATGCACTTTAAAATGAGCTGCTGTGAGGATTACGGTTTCTGTCCTTTCTGAACAGTTCACCCCGTGTATAGTAGAACAGTGCAGGGGTAAAAATACATTGGTGCTATTTATGATTTTTTTGTGCAGCTTTTGAACCCAAATATCAATGTTATTAGTTTGCAAGGAAATGTATTAGTTAAAAAGTAGGGTCTTATGCAGAGGCGTTTCTGGGCAATCTGGTGCCCTAGGCGAGATCGCTAAATGTTGCTCCCCCCAAAACAATATTCCAGCTTCAGGGGAAATAACACTTCTTAATTTCACTTATATAAACACAAAATGAATGCAAGTGCTATGGCACGTGTACAAAAACAATAAAGGAGAATCAACATAGTGTGCTGTTAGAAAAAATATAAATAAGACAAAATAAAAAATAAAAATTCTAATATGCAATCAGATATTTTACGACAGGTGCATTAACTAAGTAAACAAAAAAGACACTCAAAATCGTATTCTGTGAGCTATTACAGCAGATGATGGGCAGTTTCTCTTAAAACTGGACACGTCTCGATTTCCTTGCTGCAAAACTATCAATTATATCGTCATAGGGTATCTTCCTGGACATAGCTTAAACTAGAGCCAGATGCAAAAAATGGCATAAAATCATACCACTACACATTTTCTCCTTTCTTCCTCGTCTTTCCTCTTCTTTCTATAATTTCAACGGATCGTATGAACGTCAACTGGCGCACTTAGTCACCCACCGTCCACACCTGGCCCCGCCCTGCCTCACCATCACTCGACAAGTCACTACATATCTCACTCATGACAAATAGATACGTCTTGATTTCATGTATAATTTTTTTAACTACATATCGATTGATTTCCCCCATATATATATAAATATACATTATTTATTTTTTATTATATTCTTTTAAGGGCGGGTGTGGCGCCCAATCAGCGCCCCCCATGCATGTGGTGTCCTAGGTCAGTGGTTCCCAACCTTTTCAACTTCAGCTTGGAGTACCCCTGATGTACCCCCTCATGTTAATTTCACTAGTAAGCCTATGGTGTCATGAGGGTTTTCAAGTACCCCCTGTGGAGAGGACAAGTACCCCCAGGGGTCCTAGTACCCCTGGTTGGGGACCACTGTCCTAGGTGACCGCATAGGTTGCCTGTGCCTAGAAACGCCTCTACCCTTGTGTACAGAGAACAGAATGTGGATTGCATAATTATAAGCCCTCAGTTCAGTTGCAAAATGGGAAGAGAATGTATTTAATTGACTACATAAAATATTCTGTCCAAATAAAATGAAAGCTGTGGTATATGATGTACACGCATGCGCATATTATCACAAATGTTTTCACTATTATTACATTGAAACTGTTAATTGCATTGGTACTGGGTTTCTAATGGCAATATGTCATCTCAGGGTTTGGGGTATATTGTCAATATACCATGGCAAAATGCTGTACCCAGACACTCCACGATGTATCATGCCAGTGAACAGCTGTTAGCCATGATATATTAGCCATGCTCTGCAACTCATGCCTTATTGCTTAACTAAAAACCTGAAATACATACAGTGCCTGGGAGAAGCACTGTATTCAAACCTGTTCAATTCTATAAATGTATTGTATTATACATTTTGGTTACAGTTTATTGGGATAGTCAAGAACACGTAGATGTGCTACAGATATTCATTCATACCAATAATAAACTATCATAAAAACGTAAATGCTTGCTAAGGTTTAGATTAGAGTTAGTTCAAGAATGAGTGTTAGTATAAGGATTCAGGAAAGGATTAAGGTTTGAGATAGGATGTGGTTAAAGGTTAGGTATAGTGTCAGTAGATAGTTAACTGAAATGTTATTGATAGTCTGTAAATCATCTACAGATTCAGATTGTCTATCCAAATAAAGTGTTACTGTGATGTTAGTTTAATGTTTAATGTATTTGTTAGAAAACAAGAGTATGTTGACATATGTTAGAATAAGTAGACAAACCCTACAAATTCATATTTAGTAGAATCACCTGTTGCTGCAATAACAGCTTCATAGAAAATACTTTTCCTATAAAATTGTTGCTATCCATTTTGGGGTGGATGAAATATCTTGTTTCTATATGCAAAATGTATTACTCTGTGTTATTGTCATTCCTCAGTTTGCCATGACATTCTTTTAGCAAGCAAATACGAGTTTGCGCAGTGTTGGATTGATTTTGACATATTCTTATTGGCAAATTTGCTCCAGGTAATTCAAGTTGTTTGTCTCATACTTATAAATTGAAAATCAAATATTAGATAGTGTTACAAATGTTCAATGTGATTTAGCTGAGGAATTGGCCACAGAAAAACTCTTTATTTTTTTATTATCAACCTAGTTCATTGTCCTGCTGGTACATTTACTCCCAAATGTTGGTTTGACTGAAATAATTTATCTTGCTGTATTTCCTTGTATTTTGCAGTATCCACACATGCTGCAACCACACTTCACTGTAGGGAAGGTTTTTTTGAGACATTATCAGTGTTACGTCAACGCCACACGTAGCACCATTTTGCCAAAAAGCTTGGTCTCATTGAACCATAAAACCATTTCCCACATCACAGCTGGTTCACATGATGCTTTCAGATGGCACTTTTTAAGTAGGCTTCTTTCATGCCATCCTTCAATACAGGTCTGTTTTATACAATGCTGCTGATATTTTATTATTTTGTCGAGTACTAGGCATGTGTCCATGGAACCAGCCCTTCCTCTGCCACTTGTATAGAATAATATTTGGTTTTAATCACCTTTCTAATTCATTCTGACCAATTGTTTTCAACAGTGGTGTTTTTACCCAGAACATGTGACAGTAACAATGGTTCAAAGATGGAGGTCAGTGGTAATAGTGCCCTTGTTAAAGCAATTCATTTCAAGCTTTTGAAGCACATGGGTTAAATACTTATGTAAGCAACTTATTTAAATGTGTACTTTTCTTACAAATATTTCCCAAAACAAAACCAACATCACTGTACACAAAAATGAAACAATAATATTTAGACTGTTGTGTCTAAATAAATGTTCCAACAGAATGAAATGTTATTGTGCCATTTGTAATTCAGTAAAATGTGAGAATTTGGCAGAGGTTTGAATACTTTTGCATGGCACTTTATATATTAAAATTCAACACCTCCACATTACAACAGTTTGTGGAATTTGTAGACAATTTTTTTAATTAAATATGACTTAAAATATGCAATGCAATTACATTTAAAAGCATGCTTTGAGTGAATAATTTCACTGTACTTTCAATGCAAATGACAACATTAAATATATATATATATATTATTTCCAGTCATATTCACTTATTCTTGGATAATGACAATGTTATGTCAGAAACAACTGTTACAAGATATCAAAAAGCAATTAAGTCTTACTCTGCAAAAAACAAGACAAAATGGTGTGCATTGACGGATTTTATTGCAAGAAAGATATGTACAGTACACTACAAATGACAAATGTATTACAGCAAAACTAGCAAATTAAAAATTAATTATACATCTTTTATCAATATTAACAAGCTGTACTGTAAGACATAGTAATTTCAAGATCAATCTGTTGTTTTTTTTCTAATGTTTTTACTTCTATTATTTTTGCTTTAGTCTGACATGGCACTAATGAAATAACAGGCTTAATCCTAGAATTAGGGAAAGCCAGAGATGATTTTTCAGGCTTGGACTAGGTACCACAAACCAGTACCTTAAAACCTTAATATCCAGAAGCACAAGTGTGTCACATTCTGTGAATATTGTGATAAAGCAATGACGAACCGGTTGAGATTACAGGCTTGGCATAACAGAGAAACCTACACAAAACTGCTTCAACACAACAATAGAATTCATAGACATGACCGAGAACTCTGTTCCACAACAGATTAAGTCAATGTACTCTATTGCTCTTCTCAATTCGCTAAAGTTTTCCATTTCTCTCTCTGCAAATGATGAGTGACCCCAAGTCCCTTCTTTCTGTTGCAGTCATTCATTCGTCATCAGAGCTGCTGTCATCCTCAGGCTCTGATAGGTCAGCAATGGGGAAACGCAAGATAGCAGCCACTCCACTGAGCTGGGTCAACTCTGAACAAGGGAGAGAAAGTGTCATATTTGATTGACAAATAAAAAAGATCCCTCATTACCTTATTAATACTGAATGATTCAGTGCTAATCAATTACACCATCAGAAAAATCCCCTAGGGATTTGCTTAATATGGAAAGGAACAAAACATACGTTCTCCAGATACATGAAGGCTTGAAAAGATTCTGAGGAAAGAAAATGAAGATTGTTGGAATAAGAGGACACAGAATGTATGAGAAACAATCATCATAATGTGTCTATCCTGTCACATTTTCAAATTGTTATCGCAGTTCCATCGTTATCATTGTTCATCTTTCCCATCGATCCCTACCTGACAGTTCCGCCATTGTCTCTCACGCTATCCACCAACCGTACGTATCTACTCCGTGTGGCCACATCCTGATGCCTAGTGAAATGGACATCCATGTAGTAAAAAGAACATACACATACAGTATGATCCCCCTTCACAGCTCATCTTCCAGCCATCTCATTTTCTGCTCAGTTGGTCATTTTATATTTTGTGAACCTTGATTAAAGTAATAAACACAGATGGGTGAAAAATTCAAGGAAAACCCAACAGTTTGTTTTATGCCACCAGAAGAGGTTCAATACACCTTGGCAAACATTACTCTACTCTGGACATCTACAGGAGGGATGGAGCCCCATTCTTCCAAAAGATATTCCTGCATTTGGTGTTTTGATGGTGGTGGAGAGATCTGAATGCCATAACATATGATCCACATTGCTTTCCTTCTCCTCAAACCACTCAGTGACCTCTTCTGCCCTGTGAATGGGGGTATTGTCACCCTGGAAGGGACTGCTCCCAACAGGACAGAAATGTTTCACCATAAGATTAAGGTGATCACTCAGAATAACTTGGTAATGATTTGCAGGTACCCTCCAGACAAGTGGACCCAAATCATGCCAGCAAAATGCCCCCCACAGCATAACAGATACTCCAGACTCTGGATCCCCTCATTGTAGGGGCCAAGCATGCAGGCCTGCACCCCAAATGTCCATTGTCTTTGTATAAGGTATAATTCACCAAACCCCTACTATAGTATCCCTCTGTGTAGTTCTCAACCCACTGTTCGTACTGACAGTCTGATCATATCCTGCATTGATTTCCAGTCAGCTGGGAGAGTTGCTCTGCTGTTTTTCCTGACATATGGCTGTAATGCATAAGCATCAGTCATTGAATGTGAACTTTTGTCCACAGTTTCACAGGTGTAACTTCACTCAGGGTTCCTATTGAAACACTAGCCAGTTGAACAGTCTTTGTGACTAAAGCTACTGCTATTTATAATAATGAACCCTCTGTCACATATCTCCTTTCCTCTTGCCATCTTGATCCACAATCGAGGTCAACTGGGACTGCTCAGCGTTTATATACATGCAACAGAGCATGATAAGACTTTTACTGCTTAATTTGAACTGCTCAATTGCAACCTCTACTCATTAAGGTTTTTCTTAACATTTATCACCCACATTTCTGTGGGTCTATTTTTATTTATACAAAGATAAAATATTATTTCCCCCCACCAACATACCTGAAGAGCTTATCACTAATCAACAAGATGTCAATGGCCAATGCTTCGCTAGCTTTCTCCACATGAACCAATCTGCAACATCAAGTGAAAAAAACATCAGTATTTTGGAGTGGTGGAACAGTTGGAGTAGCGAAATGAAAAACGTTCTTATTAGCCAGATTTCGATTTTGTAAAACATTTAAAGAAAAACTATACAGGGCTGTCTGAACATCTTAAAATAAATATATACTTTTGCCAAAGGTTCCTCAGTTAATTTCTTCTTATGAACAAAAACATGCCAAGATTCTCTCTCACCCATAGAAGGCTCTGTCAGGCTCATGTTGTAGCATCTTATAGAAATCCTCCAGGGCTTTCACCTCTCCTGCTGCCTGTTGAGTCCCAAAAAGACAATGCATTAACACATTGCCATACCTAAAGGGCTGTGCAGAGAACAACTTCATACAAAAACACAGGAGGAATTCCTGAGTACTGATGCTCATGAGTAACAAAAAGTAGAACCCATTTCTATAGTATTAGATCACTTATTTTGTATGATATTTTTATATTTTCTGCAATTCCTATACATGCTACGAGTCCATTTCCGAACATATCGTAACCACGTATGCTTACAGAGAATGAATCTTCATCAACGGTTAGTAGGATTCATAATTTAACAGGACACATACCTTGGTATCTGACAATCTAGCCGTCACAGCTGGATCGCACAGAATCTCTACAGGACAAACACAACCCAGTAAGCATTGCAGCAAAGAAAGAAATATGAAAACCTTTGAAATACAGTTAGACATAAAATACTAAACTTGTCACTAAAGTAATTTCTGACACATTTCAGCATGTCATAAGCAGGATAAGGCATTATACAGTAGGCACTTCATAGGTGCTTATAAGTTATCTGACAATGCGTTACAAACAAACATTGTCACATCCATTGTAATGCTACAAAGACACGTTCGTCACCTTTGAGGGAGTACTTGTGTCCCGAAGAAGAGTGGACCAACATGAACTTGGGCCGGTTCTCAAGTAGAATCTTGGAGTCCTGACGGACAGCCTCTCTAAAGAGGTAGGCTATGAACTGGTCTTTCACAAACCCTGGGCTGGCCACCAGTATACACTTCACCACTAGAGGGGAAACGTTATTCATAGTTTTAAAAAAATCCCACAGGGAAACAAGGAGCAAACCAGAAGGTGCAGGAGGGAGTCATTTGATCAAAATCCAAGAGAAAACTAACATCCGTGGGTGTAGCGTCTGGTGGGAGAGTTAGGATAGCCGAGCAAGTTTGCCAAGTCAATCCTGCATTGTGTTCCATTTTCAAGTTAATAATTTGTTGTATGCAATGGGTGAAGCAAGTAGGAAATTAGAGACACTAGTGGACTCACAATCAAAGTTGATATGTCTAAGGATCGCCTGCATCACAGCCTCATAGAACCTCTCCAGAGCCTGAGAATTAGCCCATAAAAACGGGAACAAATAAGACAGAAAATGATTGTATACCCATACTGATTGTTAACATTTTTACACACATGGAAACAGAGAAAACTGTGGAGGCAGTTGCATTCATGTTAAGCTGGCGGCGGTTTTGCCTTCCACCCCGGTCCTTTCCTGTGCCACTGCCCCAGGTACATAATGCCCAAAGGCATGAATGGATCATTTCTTTCCTGACATGAGTTTTTCAAAATGTTTCATCAATTGTAGGCTACGTTTGCATTTCTGTGTGTAAGGCACCCCTTTACTTATAGCGAAGATTTTATTGACCTTTTCATGCTGGGTGCAGCTCCCTTTCCTCTTGCGAGGGATGGTCACCTCCACCTTAGCTCTTAGTAGGGTCATAGCGGGGGTCACAAGCACTAGGTTTGCCAGACCCTCTTGCATCACCACAGCCGCCACGTCTGCCTTCTGGGTGGGATCACATGCCTGCTCTGAGGGAACCATGGGAGTTAGAAGTCAAAATTACATGCAAGATAAGGTTCTCAAAACAGAATTTCCCACACTAGGTAAATTGACTTCCATAACTTTCCACGACTTTTCACACAAACAGATACAAAATTGTACATGACAACACCCCTCCCCAAACACTAATGTGACCTATAATGTGAACAATTCAATTGAAAAACGAACTTAAATCTTAGTCAGTGTGGAGGGAATTATGAACAGTTCCAAATACCAGGTAAGTTTGGCACAAAACCTTCAGGTGTCCGTTAGAAAGCTGAAGATGAAGTTCACCTTTCAGCATGACAACCAATGCAACCAGGTTATTGTGAGTTTTTATTTTTTTTATTTTTCTCCCTTAAAGATTTCAGTTATTTTTCATGTAATAGGTCACATTATAGGTAGAAAAAGTTCTGACATGATTTATCTTTGGCAATCTTTTTTACATCACAAACCCCTGGCATAGTTTTCTATAATGAAGACTTATTCTCTGGACGTCCTATGATTTTGATTGGCATACTCAGCAGAGTACAACCCAACAGCAGGGATTTAGGCCTTTCACAAGTTGCGCACAAGCTAGACCTGGAAGAAAGCAATTCAAATGACAGTAACAAGTAAACACTCACCAATCCTATCAAGCACAACGCTGTCCCAGATCTTTTTGGCAAGTGTGAACTTCCTGTTTAACTCCAACTCAATGGTGTGGTAAGCACCCATCTACAACAGATAAAAAGTATTCTATTAACTGGTTGTCACTAGACAACAACCACAACTAAATGAACACTGAAAATCTGCATGTGACTTTGTACATTAGCATTGTGATTTACATGTATTGACTTGTCAATGCAAAGCTGACATACAGTAACAGTTCAAGGAGTTGTTTGTTCCTGACCTTGACATACTGATTCTCCTGGATGTTGGTTCCCTTCACCCTGAGCTGGCAGGCCTGGGAGTCAAAGTCGATAGTGTCCACGCACACACACAGGGTGGTGCGCACTCTGGAGCTCCCCACACTGCCGGTGGATGACTCGGTCTGCACCTTTCTGAGGAATCAGGGAGGAAGGTGGCACTGGTCACTGAGGCAGACATTTTAGGATACATGTGTTTAAATTAGGTTAGTTAGTAAAAAGGGGCAGACACAATGACAGGGAGACAAACAGTTGAAATGACAGTTGAATAAATAATAGTAATTTGTAACATATTCTTGCTGAGACACCCTGTGAGACTGGGGTCAAACAGCCAGGGAATCTTCCGTTACTGATGGTCACCCGGGATCACTTAGGGTTAACCATCTAGCTCAAATGAAAAAGAGACTTCCATTTTCAATGGTGCCAAACACTGGTGTTTTACCATAATGTCACCATTTTTCTGTTTCCATTGACGAGGCCCATGGCCGAGTGGCCTGGCTTTCATTTGCAGCCAAGACCCGGACTATAGGACCCCACTAGAGTGGGGTTTGCGGATTGACGCGTGACGTGGTGTGAAAACGCAGCATGTTGTTCAATTCAAATGGCGATGTGTAGCCTACCCTTTGCTTAGTCTTTAGGCTTCTCGTATTGGTTTTCATCCGATCTAACAAACAAATCCCTGAACAAATTAAGAAAATGAAGCCACAGTACAGAGAAGCAAAGACTTGGAAAGAGTTGGAACGACCGAATGTGGTACGATACCACTGACTCAAACGCAATACAGAGCGCTGAAACTGAGACGTAGCCTGCAGAACCTATAACAACGCAAATATATCTCAGAATTCTCCCAAATCCATCTATTAAAGGTAGATAGTTTTGACAAAATACTGAATACACTGGCTTACAGTTGCAGTGTTACAAGAGTAGGTGAAGGACCCCACCTCATGAGTTTGAGTGTAAACGTGGCATAACAGTATCTACACTGTAATTCTGATTAATATGATGTTATTTTAATGGACAAAAAAAATTGGCATTTCGTTTGAAAACAATGAAATTTCTAAGTGACCCCAAACTTCTGGACGGCAATATATGTGTATTGGATATTTACGAAGTGTGAAGAATACGAAAATGCATGCATTCACTAATGTAGGTCATTATGGATGAGAGCATTTGCTAAATTATTTTAATGTAAATAGGTCTATGTAGAATATAATGAATTAAATGTAAAAAATTACTTATGAATTACAATGTTAGCTACCTGATAGTAGAGGCCATCAGACTGTCACCAATCTGCAAAAGGTTGTATGTGTGCCACATGTCCTCTGCTTCCTCTGGCATCAGCGTCACTTGACTGGGGGAAACATAATGTACATTAGAGACAAAACATGGTAAACATACAGCTATAACATAAAAAAATAAACAGAGGATATGCAGGAACTATACATGATGTTGTACACGTTATAATTTAAGGCTAATACATCAAATGTGGGAAGAAGGACAACATGCGAAAACAGTGAAGTGCATTTAAAAGCAATCGCGGGTAAATGTTGGACAAGTGAAAGTTGCTTTTAACTGAGGCTAGCAATTAGCTTAGGAAAGTAACAGTTGTTTGTAGCAGCTAAGGGCAGTAACAACTATTTGTAGCAAAGCCGGGGTTGGAAATGTAGAGCACTCAGCACATCATCATTATAATTCAAGGGTAAGGTTATTTTCAGTATGTGATTATATTATAATTACTACAGATGCATGGCCAATAGACAAGTGAGCAAATGGGGAGCTCAGTATCGGATGAACGAGGAAGGCAAATATAACATGGATAAATTGTAGCTAGCTAGCTCATTATCTCGACTTTTTCAATTACAAAGAACAATTTAAGATGCATGGCTAGGACACAACCTTGTTTATTACTATTGATTTAATAGAAGGCCATACATTGTTCACATTGGAGTGACATGTTACTGTTTAGGAATAAATCTGACAGATTTGACGTTTTAGCAGTTATCATTCTTAACCTTTTTGGTTCGTTGCGTTAGCTAGCCTGTTGATACTCACCCGGCATTGTCTTTTTCGATGTCTTTATGAAGTAACTTCATGGTGTAAAAGATTTGTTATTAACAAATTTTATTTGCATAAATGTGAAGGTAATTCTAACTGTAGTGTCATATTAACTCCAAAGAGTTAATCTAATATTTTAGAATGAATCGCTCAAGTGGTGGCCTGCACATTGCGATTGCGTATCAGCGTCTTGTGAGCAACATTAAAAAATCACTTCCGGGTCACGAAAATTAGGATTTTTTCAAAATAAAAGAGACCAAAATATTACTTTAAAACTGATATAAATAGAGTTTATTAATTGTTTAATACAATTTTCCTCTCGAAACATAGAAAACAATTCATGTTTGACCATATTAAAGAGTAAATTCAATAAAAAGTG
>JACXGJ010010005.1:0-22915 GCA_016801105.1 Esox niger | reverse complement strand
ATGGCCCCGAAAAAGTGGCGTGGTAGTATGTAACCAATCTGGAGCACTTCTTTAAGTTGCACACTGCCAATTTCCAGCAGAAGACGACTTTTTAATAACATTTTCCTATTCACTGTCAGTATCGCTTACAAATTAGATCAGAATTTTCAGAAAGTAGCATACAGCTGCACACACAGACACACACACACACAAACACACAAACACGTATGTACACAATATGGAAGATCTTACGACCCCACTGGTTTTTGTAGGTGTTGATGTTTTAAAGGTACCAAACTATATGTTCAACAGTTAACACAGAGTTAGGACACCAATCAGTACCACTCAAAACCTACGACCAGAGATCTCTTCACAGTCCCCAAGTCCAGAATGGAGTCTGGGAGTTGCACAGTACTAACATACAGCCATGACAACAGAGACCTCTTAAGTCAGGCAAAAAAGAAACACCATCCAAAACAGAAGAGTGTCTGCCAGATAAAACTGTAAACAAAAAGTGGATTCATTATATGGTTGGGAAATTGTGTGTATAAAATGTACGTTGTGTATTTGAATGTGTATTTTGTTTGTCTTAGTATGTATTTTGTTACTTTTGATGCTTGATAACATGCCACGTGTATGGAATGACTACAAAACGTGAGCTGATCTTTTCAACGGTCTTACCAGCAGTAAACAGTGTGCACTACACCGCACAAAACAGAATGTCATAACAAGTCTGTGGGGTCTAATTGATCATCTTTGATCAGCCATCCAGATGGAGGATGGAGGGCTCTCTAAGCAGTGTCGGTCACTGGAGCCGCCGAAACCTTTGTCCAATCACAAAGTCTCCCTAATGACGCCTTTCACAATAAAGGAAAACAAAGCAATGGCAGTCTGGCATCAGAACGTACTTACTAATTGTGCCCCTTGGGCTCAGACAAATACAGACCATAATAATAACTACAATGTTTTCACAAACTGTCCCTTTCAGACCATGTGTCAGAACTCTTGCGATCGTGGTGCAGTGAGAATACTCCATAGAACCTAACTGAGCCATCTAATGCAAAGGTGATGTGGTCTGTTTTCAGTCTGCGTGAAGTCCTTGGTTCAGTTCTCTTTTTCAGTGCAACATGAACACATCTCACAGTGTTCATTTATCCATATTAATTATCATTTAATGTGATTTGCAGACTGGCGATACACTTTTGATTTATACAGAAGTTATAAATATATTACGTATTATTTGATTATAATACCACTGCAGAATGTCTTATTTTTAAACGTAATGCAAACCATTATTTTCCAAAAATAGTTACATCCCTAGCTGTCTGACAATGCATTCTGGTGGTATGGCTTGTCCTACACTGTGTATTTACCTAGAGTCCAATTAGTAAATGTTGGAAAACGATCTTGATTATTTTCCAAACAACGCAATCTGAATACAAATAAAAGTCTAGAAGGGTCAAGCTGTTGAAATAACAGACTGCACCTTCTGAAAGGAAATCTCACATTTCTTAGTAAGGGCATAAGGGTGATTACGTTGATTGAGAGATTGGTTTGATTCTCATCTGGCTCTTGCCTGGCATTTCTGAGTGTTGCGTGGCCCATTATAGCTGTCACATAGACGTCATATTTCATGCCAGTCAGTTGCATGTACTAAAATGTAAAGTTCAATGTCATTTCATGCAAAGAAAAATTGTTGAAAATTGGATTAATCTTTAAGTTTGAGCCGTCCATAAAAAAAATCATAATCCTAAAAATGAGCCCTCTAAAACATCCTTTTCTGGTGAAAGCATGTCATTCAATCTAATAGAGGGTAAAAAGGAAAGGGGTCATTTGTCTTCTCAGCTTGTCTCATTAAAAACAAAGAATGAGAATAAACCTTTTCAAAAGTACTTAATCTGTTTTGAAAGGCAGTAGCAGAGTAAGTTAAAAACTTTTTTTTTTTAAATGGCAGCTAAAAAGTAAATGTGTCTCACTAGTTCAAAGACATTGATAGCATTCCCCTGCTCAGAAAATGCATTCATCAGCCAGTTGTTATTTCACCGACTGACCAATATATACTTTGATGTGGTTAGTTGATGTGTAAAACACCTGTAAAGGCATTGTAAGATATCTTAGGCGTCACCAAAGCCTGTGCAGAGGAACGCACCGATTTAAATTAAAGTAATGTGAAAGCCATTTTTACGTCAGCTGTTGTTATAATTACTTATACAGACACCCAGCCTGAAACCCCAGAGAAGCAAGACACCATAGGTTACTGAGGGACAGTAGGTAGGAAACAACTCTCAGGTAGAATATCTTTGTAAAAACCCCAGAGAGGAGTCTGGTCATTTTCTGGCTATGCCGGGTAGAGATGACAAGAGCACATGACCTTTTAAGGCCACATCATTCATCAGTACACTCGGAAGAGCTGCGAGTCAATAAATACAGGTCTGTAATAATACTTTGTGACAACTGCTGATGTAATAAGGGCTTTATAAAATAAATGGGATTGGACTGATTGAATGAATGGTGGATGTACGGTAGGAACAGGTGGGCTGTGGGCAGAAACAGCAGGAGTCGTGTGGCAGAAACTCTGGACAGGGAGAACCAGGAGTCATCAGACCAGACAGACTTAAGTTGGGCAAATGGACTCGGATCCTACTAAGATCCTACAGGTCTGAGAAATTACAGGGAGCATGAAAAACGAAACAAAAAGCAACTAATACTGTTGCCTAAACAACAGACATGGTGGCTCCATTACATTCTGAAACAAGTCAATGGAAAACAACAGTAAAAGTGTGTTTGTGTGTCAAATGTTTAATCAGCACCATTTTCATATCATATTTAAACATACTTTACCAGTCGTTTCAAATTCGTCCTTCTGTCAGTAGGAAGCAGAGATTACACATCCACCAGACAGTAGTAGTGACAACACTTCTGGTGTTTTCCTTCTTGAATCCCTGTACAGTAGGAACACTATTTAGGCTCAAAGTGAAATGACCATCTAGCTATCAAAACGTGTAAGCTCCCTCAACTTGATTTTCTGGTTCATGATAAAACTGCTAATGTGATATGTAAACAATAACCAAACACAAGTGATAATTGTCTGCCATCAATCAGCTTACCCACTCCACTGGGCACACACACAAACACATACACAAAACCATCATTAGTTGCCATATTTCTTGGCTCAGATGTTGCTAACACCTGACAGATCTTACAACGCCATGATACATATTTTAAGGATCAGCGATCCACATCATATCGTAGCTATGAGTCCATCAATGACCCAGATGATCACATGGCGTGCAATCATTTAGACACGCCCAGCTTCTGAGCATGGGGGAGGCGACCAGTACAGAATTGATTTGATGTGAGCAGTAAGGCCGGCAATGGGAATAAGGTGTATGTGACTTAATAAATGAATTAATAACACATACTGAGAACACAACTTCCTCTGAAACTTGCTCTTGCTTCAGTACTATGTCTGATTCCCTCAAACCCCCGATCCAGATAGTTATTTTCTAAATAAAAAATTTATAAATTTTTCTTATCCTGTTATTTGAAAACCTTTCAATACATGATTGCAGAAAAACAAGAATACCTTAATAAATAGTGCTGATTTCAATTGAGATCATGACTTAGATTATTAGCAAGTGAACATCAAAGCCAAGCCGATAACTTTTCTGTAAGTTCCTGTGGCAATTAAACAAAACAAGAAATATCCCTTAGCAATTTATGTTCATGCCACCCTGTACATACTCACAGAATAGCTTATTAAACAACCATTGATTATTTACCCTGGGAATAGTCCAATAGTGTTGCAGAGAAATTCATGTTTCATTTATTAAATGAACCTTCATTAAACGCTCCAAAAACTAAAACATTGGGGGAAGAACTTAGCGATGTGCAACTTGTGTTGTTTTTATTTATTCACATTAAGACTAATGCAGTGTGTGTTGACAAACAGGTACTACATGTCTTTTGGTGTTGACACATTCCGACTTGAAGATATATATATATATCACACTATGTTCAAATTCTTGAATCTGCCTTTGAAATGCAAATTTTTAAAAAATCACAGCTAAACCAAACCAAAGTGTTATTTAAAACTGATTATATGTATAATTCAAACCAAGGCTCATGTGTAACAGCAAGGGCAGTCGTTTCCCTCCCTCATTTGTAGACCTCCTGCTGCTTTCCATTCTGAGAGAAATGTTAGATGCCTTGCCAAAAAGTATAGTCTCAAGTCTCCTGCTGCTAGCCTGACAACTGTCACCAAAGGTGAGCCTTTTCACCTCCAGGAAGTAAAGCAGTCAGTCGGAATGACCAGCAGAGCTCCCATGGGGGCCCTCTGGTTGTCCAGACAGTCAGTCAAACTTGGGGAGCAACCTCCTCCATGAACACAGTGGAGGCTGTTACAACATACAACTCTCTATACTGACACAAGGCCTATAGGGGAACTGACTGAAGCAGTGTGTCAAACTTTGCCTTTGGAGAGATGAATGGCTACATATAGTCCAAAAGACTCTCCAGCCTACAGTTCCTAAGTAATGTATGAGGGCATCCAGCCATAACCAGAGAACCTAAGTGGGTGAATTTGTCTTCAAAGGTTTGAATTTGATATGGAAAGAACATTTATAGTAATTAAGACTTGGCATGAAGGCATAAAGGTGATGAACTTGCAAACGCTTCAAGGAACTGTCAGTAATGTTCTTTGAAGAAAAAATATATAAATTGATCCAGCGTCAGTGATGTTCAAACAGTAATATTTTCTCTTTGAAATTTGTAGAAATAATTTACCCACGTCCCATCTAAACCACACCTAAATAAGATGTGAGCTAACAAAAAAAAAATCTGGTGCAGTAGTGCTTTAACGAATTTAGAAACATTACCAAAATAAGATTGGTATTATATTTAGAATTATACATGCATTAATTTCATCTCGCCTCAGGCAAAGTCCCTAAGCAAAGTCGTACAGAATTCAGCTGTCGGTTTTCTTACAAGGACTAAATCAAGGTCTCATATAATCCCAGCGTTGGCAGCTCTACATTGGTTACCGGTAAATTTCAGATTTGATTTAAGAATTTTACTTATCACATTTAAGGCACCACATGGACTTTCACCTGATTATATTAGTGACATGCTAAACTAAACTACACTCAGAGATGGACTGGCCATCTGGACCCCCCGGGAGTTTTCCTGGTGGGCCCCTTGACAAATATGGTCCGGTGCAAAATATATAAATACACCTCCTCTTCTTATTTTAATGTATTTATATTTTTATTGTGTCAAGCACTTTGTATAAGTGTACTAAAAAAGCACTATATAAATAAAGTTATTATTAATGTAGCAAATTATGTAGAAGTTTCTTGGTGAATTTTTGTGAATATTTGATCAACATTCCCATGTTTCCCCAATTTGACAGGCAGTCAAGCAAAATGCCCCAAGAACTAGGCCTGGTACCACCTGTCTCACCACTCTGTCCATTCAATCACTACTGCAACTTCTCGTTTATACCGTCCACGAGATTGTGGTCAAAGTCTGTGACCTGCAGAAACCAGTTTCACACCTGTCCCTTGTTAAGTAAATTCAATGAAAGGAATAATTGCACTGTGGTGGAGAAGCCTAATAGCTCTTTGCTTCAGACTGACAAAGTGCAGTTCAATTAAAAGAAAAACCTCTGATGGGAACTGTATGGAAGCTCATATGGACTAAAGAAAAAAGTTTTTGATCCCCTGCTGATTTTGTACGTTTGCCCACTGACAAAGAAATGATCAGTCTATAATTTTACTGGTAGGTTTATTTGAACTGTGAGCGACAGAATGGTTGAATACTTATTTCCCTCAAAATGCAAAGCAATTTATAACATTTGTGACAAAAATCCATTTTTTCTGGATTTTTGTTGTTGTTATTCTGTCACTCACTGTTCAAATAAACCTACCATTAAAATTATAGACTGATAATTTCTTTGTCAGTGGGCAAAGGTACAAAATCAGCAGGGGATCAAATGCTTTTCCCTCACTGTAGGTAATGTATAAGAACATAATATAGGGTTTCAAATACAAGACAAATTGACAGAAAAAAGGCCTTCCTATCCACGAGGGAGTTAAATTGATCTGGCCTAGCGTATTCTGGGTGACTCTGATAAGGTGAAATAAATCTTGAGTACTTTTGTGTAATTTCTTTACAGTTATGCTATTGTGTCATTTCTTTACAGAGTCTCTCATTTTAGAAATGTACTGATACAAAGATCCATTCTGTTATTTACAGATCCACATGAGCATATACTGTTGTAACTTGGCAACATAATGCCTTAACATGTATGAATATTCAAATGCACTGAGTCATTCTACCTTCCCACATTCTTGAGGAAGCTCTGCACCTACATGTTTACAGAAAAGCATCTTAGTATCAATTGGTGTAGCTGAACAATAAAAATTACAACTTTAATAAAATAGCAATGAAAACAGAGAAAGGGACAACCAATATCTTTTTAAACAGTGGGTGCAGTTATGAAATGCTGCTCGGCCTAGTCAAAAGTCATCTGTGTTTACATATAGAATAAGTGGATTGTGGCTTAAAAGCCTATTCAACCAGCTAGCGTGTACATACCTGCTTTATTGCCTATTCAACCAGCTAGCGTGTACATACCTGCTTTATACAGATCTCCTTCCAAAAAGCTTGCACCCCAAAGACATCCTTGTCCCTCACAATGTATTGGAAAGGTATTTTTGGAAAGGTATCTGTAATTAACTCACTTATCATTGTTCATAGTTCATTAAAAAATCTTGGTAATTATGGGAGCATCCACGTTAATGTGGATGACAGTATTCAGGCTCTGTGCAGTCCTCGTCCATTCGTGGAGAATGGTGCCGGCCATGGTGATTGGGAGATAGATGGTGAGAGATATTCGGGTCACTGGAGCTGATACCCTGTGCTATACTGGAGTGAGAACGCGGGATATTACCAGGTGGCACCCTGCGATTCTTCGTCACTATACAGACGCGGAGTGTGTGGTGGTGCATGTTGGTTTTGATGATCTAAATTGCGGTACTGAGAAATTTGAAAGCTGACTTTATTGAGTTGATAGGCTGTCAACACTGTCACTCAAAGCGACCAGTCTGTCATTTCTGCTCCGATCACTCATTGGAAAAGCCAGCAAATATTTTAGCCGTCTGTTCTTCCTCCCAAGTCAGGCTTCAGCGCTATTGCAAAGCGAATATGGTTGTCACGTATGAAGACAATTTTGATTCGTTTTGGAAACTCATCATCAGGGCTTGACATTGGCACCCGCCCACCCACTTTGGCGGGTGGCATTCTATATATCTATACACAGGGTTTTTTCTGCATTCAAAGCTCAAAGGCAACAGCCTTCCCAAAATCTCGCACCGCCTCTGTGTGTTAGCGTGGTAAAACATGATTTTGTGCTCATATATAAAAACCAGTGAAACACTGCACCTAAAATGATAGCTGGAGGAAACTTTTTCCATATTAAGTGTTGCCACATTAGGTTTGTGTCCCAAACAATTGGGCTTTTTTCATGAGCTTGGGCGAGTCGATATGTTTCCTGGAGACAGCCTCAGAATAAAGTTTACGACGGTCAATGAAATCTGGCAACTTTGCATACAGGACCACACCGGTCCAAACGTCGCGGAGATGAGTAATGCTGGAAAAACAACTGTATCCTCGTTTTCTTTTACACACAAGCATGTCAAAATGTTCTATTAAAACCTAATAACCTGAAGCTACATCTAATCTGCATAATATATATATATATATATACATATACATATATATACATATACATATACATATACATATATATATATATATATATACATACATACATACATATATATATATATATATGTATATGTATATGTATATGTATATAGAGAGATTGGGTAAAAAAGATGACAGGTGAAAAGACCATCAGATTAGGGTATGTACTAGAACCAAAACCATTAGGCTATATATGCACTATATAGAGCAAAAACTTTCTTTATTTAAGTTACTAACAATATAACTATATGAACGTGAAAACGCTGGATCAGTGACAACAACAGGGCCTAGTGACTGTTGAAGGAGGTTGAGGGAGATTAACGATGTGACGTCAAAGCAAAGATGGGAAAAATTACTTCACAAGGCTTTAATAAATACAGCTCTGTTTCGTTTTTTATGCAAATCTATATTAACAAGAAGATAGCATAAAAAAATAATATTGACTCCGATTAATTATAAAGCTGATGGGTGATTTCATATTTCTTTTTTAAATAACTTGTTAATAGTTCTAGGTTATGTTAAGAATAAATATATTTCTTGCATATTTTGGTTGATATTAATTAGGGAGGACATTGTAGCGTGCATCAGCTGCTCAAGAAGATATGGACAAAATGTAACACTAGTGATAATAGTCTTTTTCAAGTGTGTAGCCACATTATATAAAGTATTTCACAGAGGGGTGTCCGATAGAGTGGGGTACCATCTTTGCATAATAGTGACTGAACCAGTGAACAAGACAGGCTAAGATGTAGCACATCATAGTCAAATTGTATCAAATAAAACCTTATTCCCCAACAACAAAATGGTGGCTGGTAACTAGAATACCACTACCCACAGTGGCTTGTGAGCAAAAAGTTAATGTCAACCGCTGCTCAACATGAATTTTGAAAATGTCGGGATTTATCCAAATCATCTGAGCGCTTGGGTCCTCTTTAAACATTACAACACGAAGCAGAAACAGTGACTGAAATCAAGGTTTCCCAAGGTAATCTTCGAAAAACTCCTTTAAGCACTATAACAATACATCTGTTTCATGTGATTCCGTTTTACAGTCCCCTATTACGAAAAAGTTACTATCAATGTTCAGTTGTACATAACATTTTGCCATCGGCTACGCTGAGAGTGTGTGATACTGTGAATGGTCGACACTTGCAGGCCAAACAGCGTTAACCCTGGAAAGAAGATTTTCATTTCCACTTGTCATATCTCCTCTAGACTAATTGGCAGTAAAAATCCTCTCGTTTTTTTAGAACTGCAAAGGGCTTGGATTTTTGCACTTTAATGTAAGGAGTCTATTTTCTATGTTGGACTTAATTAAGATTCTGGTTTCCCAGAAAAATCCAGATATTGAAATTTTATCTGAAACATCTTAACTAAGAGCCTCAATGACGCATTTATAACTCTGGATGGATACAATTTATTCAGAGCAGACAGACAAAGGGTGGTGGTGTACCGATTTACACAAAAAATCACCTCTCAGTAGTTGTGCTAAAATCTATTACCTTAACAATATGAATTATTAGCCCTAAGATTAACACTAGGAAAGAATTGTAATTTTACAAATGTAGGTGTATACCCGTTTCCCTCTGCAATGAAAAATATGCTCAAACAGTCACCTGATTTGATAGCCCCCTTTATATCTTCTGAGATTTTTATCATTGGAGATTTTCATCTGGACTGGCAAACACAGGACTCAGATGGCATAAAAGAGTTCTGTAACGAGCTCAACTTTACAAATCCCACCAGGCCTAACCTTAAGGTTTCCACAAAGTCTAAACCAATTGATTACATTTTAACAAATGTACTGGATAAATATCTGGCTAGTGGCGTCTTTCCACTAGATGTTGGTGACCACTGTCCAGTAGTATGTATCAGAGATGATAGAATCCACAGGGCCTTACCTCGCTTCAGTTTTAAAATAAATTATAAACATTTTATTGAAAAAGCTTTAGTACAAGATATTGAACATATTAAATCGAATTGCATTTGTGCTTTTACTAAGGCTGAGCTCGTCTTAGCGTATTTTACTAGTATTTTTAAATCCATTGCTGATAAGCACGCCCTATTAAAAAAAGCACGAATACAGAATAGATTTACTGCAGACTTATCTGAGGACATTAAATCAAAATAAGGCGTGGGCCAAGTCTAGGAAAACAGATTTGAGTCCAGATTGGCTGAGGTTCCGGCAACTGCAAAACACTGCAAAGCACTACGTTTATTAGAAAAGCAAAATCGGACTACTTTGCCTCTGCTTTACTCAGTTGTAATAGGAACCCAGTAAAATTCTGGAGACTCATCCTATTACTGACAGGAATGCCATTGCTAATGCTTTTACAGCCACTTTATTACAGCGAGCAACTTCTTTGAATATCATTCTACTGCCACCTAACTACAATAGAGATACTGTCTATCACTTCTATGCTGATGACAGTATTCTATACAGCAGTTTCATCTATTTTATGCTGATGTCAGTATTGTATACTGCAGCCCCATCTCTTCTATGCTGATGACAGTATTGTATACAGCAGTTTCATCTCTTCTATGCTGATGACAGTACTGTATACAGCTGCTCTATCTCTTCTATGCTGATGACAGTATTGTATACAGCAGTTTCATCTCTCATATGCTGATGACAGTACTGTATACAGCTGCTCTATCTCTTCTATGCTGATGACATTATTGTATACAGCAGATTCATCTCTTCTATGCTGATGACATTATTGTATACAGCAGCTCTATCTCTTGCACAAGCATTTAGAGTAATAGAAGATCAGAACTGGGTTTCTTTACAGAAATAAAGCATGCTTGTCATTTAGAAATAGATAGGTTGTTGAGGCTATATTCATGTCTGTGCTGGACTATGGTGATTCTTTATGCATGCTTCAGCTTCTGTTTTGAAAAGTCTTGGCTCAGTCTATTATGCCGTTCAGCATTTTATTACTGATGCAGGCTTTTGTACACATCATTGTCTTTTCTACACTACTGTGGGTTGGGACTGCTTGTCTTCCAGAAGAGCCAGACATGGGATGTTGTTTATTTATAAAGCCACCCTACACATACTTCCTAATTACCTTACCTCGAAAATAAATTGGAGAATTAACGCATATCAAACTTGCTCTCAAGAGTGGCTACTTCTAAAGGTACCTCGGGCTCAGTCTAAGATTTGTTAAACTTAATTTACCTTCTATACCCCGCAATCCTGGAATGTTCTACAAGATAGTTAGGTTGAAGTGTCCATAGCACAGTTTAAACATAGTTTGACTGTGATTTGTACTTGCTATTTTTAATTGTTTCTGTGTTTGTATGTTTGTGATAAATGTTCTATTTTGTTTTTATTTTATGTTTCATTATTATTGTAATAAAGGCCACCTCAGTAAATGAGGTTTTGGTCTCAGTTCGTTTTCCCTGTATGAATAAAATAAATAATGTAAAAGGGAAAATATTATGTTAAATATATTGTAAAAAGTTATTTTAAAAGATGCAAAAAGTTTATCCGAAATAGTTTTTTTCCCCATTTGTTTCGGTTACACTTCTTTTTGAGAGTCCCAATTTCCATCTGTAGATATTCTATAGATAGTAATACTATCAACAAACTTTCAACATAGTTTAGACAGACTATGAGTTGATAAACAACTGCTTGCTCAGATTAAGGTTAGGTTTAGAACAAGGTTTAGGGTAAGGGTTAAGTTTAGGGATAGAATAAAGGTTATGGTTAGGATATAGGTAAGGGTTAGCGTTACTAGAGGCACACTATTGGCACTCTCAAAATAAAAAGTGTCCATATTATTTTTCTTAAATTAGCATCTCTGCAGGTTTGGTAGCCATTCAATTCCAGTGCTGGTAAATTCCAATACAAGCACATCTCATTTTACATTATGAGGTACTGATTAGGTGATTACTTGAACCAAATCTAATTTAAATTATAAAAATAACTGCTGTGTTCATCACTATCCTCTTGCAATAAGACCCGCTGGAAGAAAAAAAAAGTGCCAGTAGTACCTCAAAGGTAATTTGAGTAACAAAATAACTATTCAGCATGACAAAAGAGCTGAAAAGAAAAGCTTTGAGTGAGGAAAAGAAGGGTTAAATTCTTGCTTTACTGGCAGAGGGATACAGTGAGCATCAGGCAGCTTCCAACTCTGAAAATGTCAAAGACAGCGGTATATAAGAACAAGGTAAAACAACAGACATTGGGGACAACAAAGCTACAGACTGGCAGAGGGTGAAAACGAATGTCCACTGACCGAGATGACTGTCAACTCATTCGAATGTCACTCAACAACCGTAGGATGACATCACGTGACCTACAAAAACAAATGGCAAATAGCAGCTGGATTGAAGTACATGGCGAAGACGGTTCGAAACAGGTGCAGGTTCCTAGGGGCAGGGCTGAAGTCGTGCAAAGCTAGAAAAAAAACGTTATCAATGAGAAGCAAAGAAGAGCCAGGCTAAAATTTGCAAAAGACCATAAGGATTGGACCCTAGAGGAATGGAGTAAGGTCATCGTCTCAGACAAGTCACATTTTCAGCTTGGCCCAACACCGGGTTGTTTAATGGTTAGATGGAGACCTGAAGAGGTCTAAAATCCACAGTGTCTCGCACTCACTGTGAAATAAGGTGGAGGATTGGTGATGATCTGGGGATGCTTCAGCAAGGCTGGAATCTGGCAGATTTGTCTTTGTGAAGGATGTATGAATCAAGCCAAGTACAAGGTTATCCTGGAAGAGCACCTGCTTCCTTCTGCTCTGACAATGTTCCCCAACTCTGAGAATTGTTTTTTCCAGCAGGAAAATGCTTTATACCACACAGCCAAGTAAATCAAAGTGTGGATGGAGGACCACCAGATCCAGACCCTGTCATGGCCAGTCCAATCTCCAGACCTGAACCCCATTGAAAACCTTGGGAATTTGGAAGATGGATGGTCACAAGCCATCACACAAAGCCGAGCTACTTGAATTTTGGTGCCAGGAGAAGCATAAAGTCACCCAACAGCAATGTGTCAGACTGGTGGAGAGGATGCCAAAATGCATGAAAGCTGTGATTAAAATCAGGGTTATTCTTCGTAAGTCAAAACATTCATATTTTGTTGTGGAAAAATGTATATGAATTCTTTTTCTTTGCATTAGTTGAGGCCTGAAAACAATGCATATTTTTGGGGTTATTTTGATGTTTTTTTTTTATAGCAGGAATCAGTTTTTATTTTGGTGTGGCAATCATTGCAATCATTTCAATTCCTATCATTTTGATAAAAATACTATAACTTGTTAAACTAAAACTCTTTCTCTGAATGTATGTAAAAAAAACTATAAATTTTTGTAGCCTACATTATCGTTCTGAACATGTGCAGTACGGCCCATTTATTAGTACTGCCCTTTGTTTTCACAGCAGCTACAGTTCTACTCAAAAGTTTGAACTCACCCATTCTGGTATTGTATATCCCATTCGCTAACCAATTTCAGTTAATTACTGGTTACCCCTTGAGTAAAACAGACTCATTTTGTAAATGCTGGTTCTTTCACGCAGGATGAAACAATCACACGTTTTCATCGCCTAGTTGAGTTTGTGGTACAGTATTACATGTGAATAACAAATGTACACGCCTACAAACAGAGACCAATTGAGGTCATCTTTATATCATTTCGATTTGTTATTGTCTTGGTCCCTTGAAATCAGTTAATTCAAGAAGTGAAAGTTTGTTCTTTATGTCATGCAAAGGTTTTTCTTTCATTTAACATAGAACCATTAAATATATAATGGGCTCGAATAACGACAGACCTCACTTTACATCCAGGTCCAAGCCAACAGTTCCTGAATGTAACCACTCAAAGAATATATCCAGGATATGCTTTTGGTACAAGATCAAATTAGATCATTGCTTAGGGAGCAAGGTAGCAGCATTAATAATCCTGTGAGAATAGGTTTGCATCCAAAATCCATGAGAAATGAAAGTTAGTTATCCCCAGTGCTGCTTGAAATAGAAAACAAATTAGAAGTTAACTTCAAACAGTTTCTCTGAGGCAGTTATGGTTTGTTACCAAGCCCCACAATTAAAGAGGTGATCTCACACATTTTCCTTATTGAATTTGAAGGAATGCAAAGTCCCTCTAGATTCTAGTTTTGCTTAATTTACTAGTGTTTGTATTAAAGCCATCAGTTTTCCACACAAAATAAATTAACCTTTTATATATCATCGCTTCTGCAGAGCAGTTACGAGTTCAAAGGGATTTTAGGTTTGAATCTAAATGTTCATTACTTAGTGTTCGGGAACAAATATAAAGAAGTGATGTACAGTGAGGGAGAAAAGTATTTCATCCCCTGCTGATTTTGTACATTTGCCCACTGACAAAGAAATGATCAGTCTATAATTGTAATGGTTGGTTTATTTGAAAAGTGAGAGAAAGAAAAACAACATCCAAATAAAAAATTATGCATATTAAAAATGTTAGGAATTTATTTGCATTTTAATGACGGAAATAAGTGTTTTACCCCTCAGCAAAACATCACATAATACTTGGTGGAAAAACCCTTGGTTGGCATCACAGAGGTCAGACGTTTCTTCTGGTTGGCCGCCAGGTTTGCCCACATCTCAGGAGTGATTTTGTCCCACTCCTCTATGCAAATCTTCTCCAAGTCATTCAGGTTTCGAGGCTGACATCTGGGAACTTAAAACTTCAGCTCACTTCACAGATTTTCTTTGGGATTAAGGTCTGGAGATTGGCTAGGCCATTCCAGGACCTTAACGTTCTTTTTCTTGAGTCATTCCTTTGTTGCCTTGGCCATGTGTTTTGGGTCATTGTCATGCTGGAATATTCATCCACAACCCATTTTCAATTCCGGGGCTGAGGAAAGGAGGTTCTCACCCAAAATCTGACGGTATATGGCTCGTCCCTTGTCCATTTGATGCAGTGAAGTTGTCTTGCACCCTGAGCAGAAAAACACCTCCAAAGCATAATGTTTCCACCTCCATATTTGACGGTGGGAATGGTGTTTTTGGGGTCATAGGCAGCATTCCAACTCCTCCAAACACGGTGAGTTGAGTTGATGCCAAAGAGCTCGATTTTGGTCTCATCTGACCACAACACTCACCCAGTTCTCTGCTAAATCTTTCAGATGTTCGTTGGCAAACTTTAGACGGGCCTGTACATGTGCTTTCTTGAGCAGGGGGACCTTGCGGCCAATGCATGACATAGTGTGTTACCAATTGCTTTCTTGGTTTCTATGTTCCCAGCTGCCTTGAGATCATTGACAAGATCCTCCCATGTTGTTCTGGGCTGATTCCTCACCCTTTTCATGATCATTGCAACTCCACAAGGGGAGATCTTGCAGGAGCCCCAGACCGAGGGAGATTGACAGTTCTTTTGTGTTTCTTCCATTTGTTGTACCAACTGTTGTCACCTTTTCACCGAGCTGCTTGGTGATGGTCTTGTAGCACATTCCAGCCTTGTGTAGGTCTACAATCTTGTCCCTGACATCCTTGAACCGCTCTTTAGTCTTGGCCATGGTGGAGAGTTTGGAATCTGATTGATTGCTTCTGTGGACAGGTGTCTTTTATACAGGTAACAAGCTGGGAGTAGGAGCACACTCTTAAAGGTGTTACCTGTATAGAAGACACCTGGGAGCCAGAAATCTTTCTGATTGAGAGGGGATCAAATACGTATTTCACTCATTAAAATGTGAATAGATTTTTGACAATGCGTTTTTGTTATTCATTCTCTCACTGTTTAAATAAACCTACCATTAAAATTATAGACTGATCATTTCTTTGTCAGTGGGCAAATGTACAAAATCAGCAGGAGATCAGATATGTTTTCTCCTCACTAAATATATGCAAACGCAGTCATGATTACATTCAAAAATTCTATTTCATGGGATAATCACACTGCAAAAATGAGATTTTATGTTTTAATCAGATTTCAAATAGGATATTAACTCTGTGTTAATTTGAATGGCTTTTCTTAATGTAGAGTATATTTAGCCTAAGCCTTAGATCAGTTGATTAATTAAGCACAGTTTAACTGTTAAGAGCTTTTATTACATGTACATTTAAAAAAAACACTGTTAGGCATTAAAAAGTAAAATCTTGTTTCAGTAATTGAGTAAGACTTACCCCAATTGTAAGATGCTGTCAAAGTCCTATGTAAAATAAAAGTAAAAATGAAATATAGAGGTTATCTATTGTTTTGATCCTTTACTTAAGGAGGTTAATACAATTCCTAAATATAGCAGGTATTCATAATACTTGTGGGCTCCATTTGCAATCAGTAATTCTTATACATTATGGACCATCTATTGAGTATTATAGACTAGTTGCTACGTTGCTCAAAGCCAATGTATATCAAGCAATAGACAGTGGGTGTCATGCAAAATTACTTGTTGACTTTAATCATTTTGTTAGTAACTAGTTCATAATATCAATAAAGCACCTCATATTCCATGAGCCAGGGGCTGATTAGGGTTAACTTTTGGAACAATGTCTGAAAGGCTAGACTGGCAAGCTGTGTAACAGCAGTACAGCAATGATAACTATCTGTTGGTTATCACGCTTTCTTTCATCCACAATCCCATTTATATTTCCCATTGGGATTTTACCTTACGGCAAACAGTGTCAGTATATAAAAACATATTGCTCACTTATACCCTTTCAAAATCATATACTCTATCATTGGAAAGCTAAGCTCCCCAGCCATCAATTAGACACATGTTCCCACTGTTCAGGTCAACGGGGACATACTGTACCTCCAGGGTTTATCAGACCAACCTGTATGAATGACTTTACAAAGGAGACCCTGATACAAGTTAAACTAAAGTGGCTGTAAGATGTTACATTCTAAAATTATATAAACTTTATCCGACTTTGAAAACACCAGCTGAGACACTTGTCAAAACATCTACGTTGGTGCAACTGATATTAAAAGGTTGGAAGCTCAGAGTTACAGTACATGTGGAAATGTTTTGCTAAAGTTATTCAATTACTACTTTGGTGACAGGCATAAAATTGCACGTACGCACACACAGGGTTTTGAAAAAAATTGTATAGAAACGTTCATCGCACAGTTCACACATTAACCCCTTTGAAGTCTGATGTTATGACCAGCAAATCACTTAACTGGGTTTTATTGGACAGTTTCATGCCCATACATGCATGAAATGTTACTGTAAAAGTGGAATACGTACAGTACCAGTTTGGACAGACTTTAAACTGGGGCCATGCATTACATACCCAACAACATGAGCTACGTCTGCAAGATATTCTCTATGGAGATGTTAAGGTATTCATAGAAATACGTTAAGACATACACATTACATTTCACATTCAAATTTATTCTCAGTCTGTGGCAGGTAGGCCAACAAGTAAGACACTGTTGAAACTGCACAGGCAGAATACCACCACCTACTTAAAAATAAACACAAAATTAAGAAAACAACCTTTCCCTGGATCTGGGAAGTGGTGACTCTTCTTAGACAAGAAAGGAAGTGGAAATAACTAGACACAAAGCGGCATGAACTACAGTAAGACTGAGAAAGATATTACTTCAAGGCACTTCACTGAGATAAGAACATGGAACTGCAGGACATTGTATGAAAACTGACGGAGTATGTCTTATACCCTTCACCCCTAAACATTTTGAGTTTGCTTCGTGAGTTCTTTGCGGACTTTGCTGCCGGAGTTTGTGAAACATTTCCCACGGTTTGTTGTGGTTGATCGTACCACCATAACAACCTGTCAGCAAGCAGCAATAACAAATGGATCCGGGGTTACCACAGAGGTGGAAAGAAACTAGGACAGCATATCAGCTAAAACAGTGTACCATGTCATCCATTACGTCCTCACATCCACAGTGCAAAGTTCTATGATAAACGTGACTGGCTCCGGACCACTGTGGTCCAGTATGCTGTGTCAGTGTCATCTGTGGCCGCGAGGTTGAATAAAAGCATTGAATGGAAACATATTGATTGTTCAGCTAGTCCTAAAGTAATTAGATGGTACGCAGCGGCTGAAGTCATCAGTGCCTGTCAAATGCCAAAGCATTTAATTATATATTTATACCATGAATATATATATATAGCTCAGGGAAATATTAAGAGACTACTACACCTTTATCTTTCTTTTCCAAAAAAGTTGAAATGGAAAATTTGGAGTGAGGAACTGTGTATACTAGGAAGGCAGATTTGATGTTTTTTTTCATATTTTCATTGAGGGACGTTTATATCAGTTTCTTCTACACATGTCACTTCAGTTCTTTGCACAGTTTTGATATGTCTGTTACTTAAGTAAAATCAAGATAGCGTCTTTAAACCCTAAGAGCCATATAATTAAACAACGTAGTCAGTAACAAGCCTAAGATGAAAAATAGGCCAAGTAAATGCTGCCAGATCAACACTAATGTGTGCCCTTATCCCAAGGTATTCAGCTCTGTATCTGGGGAAAATGATCAATCAAAGTGGCAGTCTGCTTCGCAAAAATACATTCAAAATCCTATAAATGTAAGATGATACATTAAAGAGCACCCGCTACTCTCCAAGGGCCAGCTTCAAATGGGTTAACTAGACTTAACATGGACACTTCTATACTTAATATATGTTAGGTCAACTTGGTTCAATTTGGGCACAGGGAGCGAGGCATAGTTCGAGTGGCATCAGCCCATTTGTCATTAGTCATGCTCTTTTATCCCTTTATGAGCCCTTAATGAGAGAATGATTACATGGTTCTACATGGCTGGCAAAGCAGATATGAGCATTGCAAATAGAAAACCAGAATATTTCTTATCAAACACACCAAAATCTTTTTTGTATTACTTCAAACATTCCCTACAAAGCCAAAAAGAATAGTTTTGACATGCACATTATTCTACTGTTCAGGAACAGGTGGGTTAGATGATTAGGACTTGATTCATAACATACATTATGTCCCAGAGATGTTGGTATTACCTTGTCTGTAGGTAAGAATGAACACAGCCTCTACAATCAAATCATAGCTGTGCAAATGCCCATGATATTGATGCCTCAAGAGCACCATCTTCTGGTAGACAAACAGTTATCTAGAGTTGGGAATAACTTAGCCCATCGCTTTAAGTTTCTTCTCTTTTTAGAGCAGGAATCATTAATGGTTATAACAATTTAAAAAAAGTGTTACTTCTAACAATAAATACATGCATTTAAAACAACACGCCAGTGTATTGTAATTAGAATGTAAGTGTCCAAGATCCAAGACTTAGGGACTTATATTTTTAACATAACTTTCACTGTTATATAAATCAGATAACAAAAAGCCTGATCTTTGTAGACAACTAAAGGATCTCTATGCTATAAACATGATTTTGTCTCCCTCAGGTGGTTAGCCACATCCTTACATTCTCTAAAGCCAAACATTGCCCACCTCAATGTCTGCTGGACCAATATAAAAGCTTTGATGAAAGTGACAGGTCCTGTAGCTTTTGTCTTTTGAATCAGCATTATAGCTGTATTCATTGTGTTAAAAACAACTGCACACAACTGCAGTGGTCGTAAACACGTCAGAAGACCTGAACAGTGAATGCCCGAAGAATGGTTACCATAATGAATAAAAATAAAAATTGTCCACAATTGTCCACAAGGAGCCAGAAGGTAGGCATGAAGGTAGGCATGAATGTCAACCATTCAGTTGTGCACAGAAACAATCGTGACTGTACAAAGCATAAGAAATGCCTCCAAACTTATCCTCTTCATCCTAAAAGACAATGACCCCAAACATATTGCCATAGCAACTAAGGAGCTTTTTAGGGACATTTAGTTATTGACAGGGCAGATTCAGCATTATGTCCAGTTGATCATGCCTTTCAATTGCTTAATATGAGATTATAGGCAATAAAACGCTGAAAATAAATGAATATTGCTCCTGTATGACCATGGCAAACCATTCAATTGTAAAATGTAACCCATTACCACAACTCATTTGAGTAACTCAACCAGAAGTATTTTTGTGATAATACTTCAAATAAGTGACACCAGCCTAATAACCATTTTTTTGTTTCATAAACTATAATATTAGAAGTTGACAACAGAAATATTAGGCCGCCACCAGTAATTTATTGTGTCTCATTGTTTACCGTCATTATTTTAATTGTGTTGTATGAAAATCTGTCACTGTTACCCACCATAGGAGGCATTATCTAGCAGGCACAGAGCTCATTCCTCTAGCACCGGGCTGCCCAACCCTGATCTACGGTCCTGTAGTTTTTTCTTCAACCCCATTTGTGACTAACCCAATTAAGCCTTTCATCCAGCTAATTATTAGATTCAGGTGTGCTAAATTAGATTTGGACGTACAGGACAGTAGATCTCTGGGAACAGTGTGGGACAGCCCTGGTCTAGCAGAAGCTGGAAAAGCTGTAGCAGTGCAGAATGCTGCCGATGTCTCAGCTATACATGAATTCCTCATTGGGATAATTGGCTTATCTTCTTATAGAACGCCAGTAAGCATACTGCTTAATACTATTTACAAATACACTATTTTTCTTTTAAAAAATGCATTAAGCATTATGAAATTATAAAAAAGTGAAAAGTAATAACTACCATAGCACTATTAAAATGTCTGATTACAACTTACAGGAAAAGAAAAAATATAAAGAACAACTTACGGTCATTTACAAAAGGTGAAAAAAATACATACAGAAATAAAGGGCAAATCTATACTTTAATTCGGTTTTCAATACAAACATTTAGAGTATAGACCCAACATTAAAAAAAAAGACCCTTCCCTGACGCAATACTTACAGAGGCCATTGTTTGTTCATACCATTACATTAATATAATTCATTGGTTTGGCCATACATTGTGCCTTTTATAAAGATTCCTTATGCACAATTCTTTAAGAGGATCTGTTGAAGATCCAGCTGAGGTGCCGGAGATAATAACACAATGCCTAAAGGAGTCCCTGCCGCCTGGGTCGAATATTCAATGTGATATAAAATAGTAGGCAGGTACATTATGAATCCTTCAATGCTCCACTCCAATAAGTCATGCACACATTTTGTTGCTGCCGCTGTTGAGTTTGTTTGAAATAGGGATTCTTAATCCAGCTATGAAAAGAAACTTCAAAAACACATTAAAAACGATTAAGCCTGGAATAAATCACAACTAGTAAATACTCATTTTTATTTTATTTTCTTACCCCCCAAAAATGTGAGTTAAACACTAGCACTATTTGGAGCCTTCTGTGACCAAGATTGGGTGCTGCTTTCCCTTGAATTCTTCATTTACTCAGGCTTACTTGCCCGTTCAATTACTTTGCAACAAATAAAACAATATGTCATTTTTCAGTCATAAGACAGTATAGAAAAGTGTTTGCAGGCTGAGGCAAGCTACCTTATAACTTCAGCAACCGGATGGCTTATTTAGAGCAGAGCCAAACGGCCAAGATATAAAACAGTTTTATGTCATGATGATGGAAATGTGCAACCGAGGCTTAACACCACTGCCGAAAGCAGTCCAGTGGAAGCTGTTCAACCCACTGCACAAGAATATATTTTAATGAGCTTAAAATAAAATGATAGAACACTACAATCAGGAGAGAAACAAAGATAGATTAACAAAGATTATTTGCGGTTGAACAGCTTCCAGTACACGTAAAAATGTTATCATCCTATTTCATTTCTCTGTATGACCTGGCAAGGAAAAACAATTCTGAGGAGTCCTTTCGACTGGCTTTTGGCTTGATTGTCCGGACTTCACGGAACAGGGCTGAAAGCTTCTCCTGAAGCACGCTAGCCAAAGCTCCGTCCCAATACTTACAAATCAGAGAACCACCAGGCCGCAACACCTTATCAGCCAAGTCCATCAATGACAATGACATTCTGATGAGTTTTTCATGGTCCATCTCCTTGAAACCACTGGCATTGGGAGCCATGTCGCTCAGGATGACATCAGCCTGGGCACCGGGGAGGAGTTTGAGCAGCTCGGCATGTGTGACAGGGTCTGTGATGTCATAGCTGGACAGGAAGTGGGCTCCATCCAGAGGAGCTATTCGCTGAAGGTCAATCCCAACCACAGTGCCACAGGGGAATTCTTTATCTGGAAGAGGTAACCAAACGTGCAATAGGTTATATAGTGTGGGCCTAGTCATAGTCACTAGTCATAACACATGTTCACAGCCTCCATAGACAAACAGACAAAGGATGACAGGTTCATGCCTTGACTCTTAATTAATGATGGCAGACACAAGTGTCATAATGCCAGAACATGCATACTTGGCCTGGTAGGTTAACCTTAATTACCAGCAAATTAGCAGCTTATTAATAGTATGTCTGGTCATGTAGCTACATGGATTACTGTCTGTTGGATGAGAATGATTACGACATAATGGACTGGAATCTGCAGGCAAAATCACAACTTGGATGTCTCATAGAATAAACTAACACTATAAAGGAAACCCTTCACAAAACATTTTGTCAAGAAACATGATTATTTTTATAACCCCAAAAAGGTTGACCAAAGATTATTTCTGTCATAACGGTTCAGGAAATGCATAGATGGTGTTAGAGGAAGACATGCCAAAACATGCAAATACATTATGGGCCAAATTGCTTGTCAGTCTGTGATGGTGTAACATTAAAACACTAGGTCATTTTTTTTAAACCATCTATTATTGTGAACAACAAAGTAAAATACTCAGAATAGATCATAGAAAATTTCACAAATTGACATCAAAGTTAAAATCGCTTTGCATTTACAGCACGCTATATAAAAAACTACATAACAAAAACTACAAAACAAGAAATGTCCAGTTAAATTCATTGGGTCTTCTTTACCCCATCAGAACAGCCTCCATCAATTGCTTTTGTGCATCCCTGTTTCCTGTGAGAGTCTTAATGTAGTGGGTGTTGTCTGGAACCGCTGGGACACTTCCCAATTGCTTCTTCGGTTGACGTCACTGGATGAAAGCCTTGACGTCTTCAAGTGCTTCTGTCTCCACGTCAATGTTTAGGCAGTTACGTGCTTGCAGTAGTCTGTGGTTGCAGACAATTCTGCATTAGTGCTTGCAGTAGTCTGTGGTTGCAGACAATTCTGCATTAGTGCTTGCAGTAGTCTGTGGTTGCAGACAATTCTGCATTAGTGCTTGCAGTAGTCTGTGGTTGCAGACAATTCTGCATTAGTGCTTGCAGTAGTCTGTGGTTGCAGACAATTCTGCATT